>NW_010587884.1:0-18313 GCF_000705375.1 Tinamus guttatus
GCAAGCGGAGTCAGAGGATGCAGTGTAGAGGAGTACAGGCAAGGGGTGATAACAGAAGGGAACACAGGGTGTTAGTGGAGGCTTCAGGGCTATAAGTAGCTCAGCAGAGAACTGTTAAAGAAATGCAGACCTGCGTAGAACTGGCTTAGCAAGGAGAGCAAACAAGTATCCATCATACTCATGTACAGTAAGTGCAGGTGTACTGTGGAGTTATAGACCAGTGAAGAAGGGTAAGGTGTAAAGCATGACAGAAATTGTATTATAACCTCAAGTGACCTTTAAAAACAAAAGAAACAAAACCATCAGATTCAGTGTTGCGGTCCTCCCTGCCAAGAGCAGCGAATGCTTTCCACCATCAGCATCATACTCCTTTCCGTGGAAAAAAAAAATAGGAAAACCTAGGACACGCTGTAATGAATCCCCACAGTGAAGCCAACAACCTAAAGAGAAATCGTGGACGGGTGAGTGCATCAGGCAAGCAGAAGGAAACTGTGCATTTTGAATTATTGCTGATACTTTTTTCTATATGAGTATTCTTTGTCTTTTTTTTCTTTCTTTCACAAATAAAGCATAATTTGCATTTCTCCTTAAACTTAGCTTAATTTAAAAAAAAAAAACTTTTTAAAAAAAACAGTTTCCTTGTGATTTCCTAGTTTGCCAAATAAGCTTACGCTAGGCACTGGGATGGAATTTTAAGATTCCATTAGTGACTGCTGATACAAGAAATGCTGGGGGCTTTTTGCTTCCTCTTCATTCTAGATTTTTGCCCTTGTGCAGAAAAGGTGAAGTGATAGTTCTGCTGCTGCAGCTAAGCAGGAAAG
Source organism: Tinamus guttatus (assembly GCF_000705375.1). The sequence goes on from NW_010587884.1 coordinate 822, forward strand.
AAATAGAACACGTTACTTTCTTGAGCCAACATATAAGGAATTAGTTTCACCTCAAAGAAAAAAAAAAAAAGTCTGTTTAACAATAATTTGGAGGTAAAACCTGATTTACCAGTAGCAGCTAGGAAGTGAGAAAGCATGCGCAGTGTTGAATAAATCTGGTTGCTATAAGCTTAGAGTTTGATCCTGTTTTTAGTGTTAACATCTTCAGTTTTCAGGATTCACAATATTTGCAGTGTTCATACACTCTACATAAAACTGTAGATATCTAAGGTGATGCAAGCTCATATTCAGTGAAAAATAGTATCCTGTTTGGATTCCCCTCCCAATGGGATCAGTGAAGTACTGCTGTGGTAAAGACAGTAAAAACGCCCCAATGACAGGATACCAAGTCAGCCACAGCTTTGATGTCACTCTCTCTAACCCTGCTTAGATAGCAGCCTTACCTAGAATGACTGAAAGGCTTTTAAAAACAAAAAGCCAAGTTTCTCTGGAGCAAGATCTACACTCACTTTTTAAATAGAGAAATAGGAAAAAGTAATGAAGACAGATCAGAAATAAAGAAGTTCATATCTAGAATTACTCCCAACTACTGTGTCTTGTAAAGAGGTTCCTGTTCCAGCCAAATTTCCACTCCTCCTCAGTAGAAGTCAGCAGGCCCTGGCCCCATCTCTTCCCTGGGAAGGTGTTTTTTCATCTTGTAAGATATTTCTGTTCTCTGGTCCTCACTGCAATTTCTCTTGGATTGATGCAACTGCCCACAGCGTTTTGGTTTCCTTTAGCATTACCTATGCTATTCACTGTAAGTTAAGATCAGAGCAAGGAGTGTAAATAATGCAAAGACCTCAGACACAAAACCTGCTCAAGGCAGTTTTCCCTTCTGCTGAATCTTTTTGCAGTATAAAAGTAACATATATTTGAAGTTTCAAGATAGTCTAGTTTCACATCACCATCAGTCTAACATAGAGTTTCCTAAGGAATTGTTAATCTCAACCTGGGTATTATGGTGTTGAGCACTAACCTTTTTTTTTCCTTACAAGCAATTTTCAAGATTTATCTCAATCTACAGAATGCAATTCCCTGGGAAAAAAATAACCTTTGAAGATTGAGTAGAATAAGAAAAAAGTATGATGCTGAGTGATGCAGAGTAGGCTAAACTCTGATAAAATCATGGAAGAAGCATGGAAGAAGCATCCCTTAACTGAATTTGCCCTGAAAACTGACACAGGAGCTGAAATGTGATTTGAGCGTGTGACTATAGAATGCTTTGACTTCATTGCTTTTATGATAAAATGTCACAGCAAGGGAATACCTAGATTAAATGGGCAAGTTACGAATCGCGAGCGTTGTTCAGCATGTTTCATATTATGATCAATCTTCAATTAAAAAACTTCAAGTATGTTTTTTTTGCTCTCCGAGTAAGTAGCCAGCTAAGTAGCTATCACTATAATCTCTGCAGTGCAAGAGCATGTTCAGTTCTACTTTCTTATAAAAGCTAATTGTCATGATCAAGTCATCCAAAACAAATATAATGGAATTGGAGAAAAATATTTGTACTTATCATGTTAGGATTGACAGCCCAGATCTTCCTGGTTTAATACAACCACTTATATTGCTTTTAAGATAAAATGTCACAGCAAGGGAACACCTAGGATTAAATGGCCAAGTTATGAAGCACAAGTAGTGTTCAGGTATCAGGCACAAATAGTTTTGTGAGGCCTTTTGCTAATTTCTAGGCAAAACACTTTTGGCAACTTCTTTACTTTTCAATGCCCTTCAGTGAAAACAAATGCTTGCTGGAGTCATAAAACATCATAAATTTCTTGCCATGCATAAATTCTTATCCATCCTGGTTAGGAGGTATTATAAACACCCAGTAAACACCTCTAATGGAACTCGCCTGTGTCTCGGACCACTTAACACTACTGTGGTATTTGGCTGATTATGCTGCTCTGTATACCACTTTAAAAAGTGTTTAGAGAGATGGATAGGGATTAAAAGGCTGCTGTACATTTTTAGCAGCCCAGATAGGAGCAACATGCTGGTTTACATCCACTCTAAATTGGCTTTGCATGCCACTTCAGAGACCATTAATCAGAGCATCCATTAAAAGTGCTTTATTAACCTGTCATGTCATAACCTAGTCTTTTTATTACCCACTTTAATCAAGTGTCTTTATGTATTGGTAATTTCAGAAGGATTCTTTTGTCCTTAATATTCCAGTAGAAGCTACATTAAACCCGCAAGTGCAGCCATGAGCATTAATTTCTTGTGTTCTTTTATATGTTACAGGAAGTAGTCAGCTTCTGATGGGTCTTGAAAATATGTCTTTCTAAGCAACCTAAAATTCAAACTCTGCTTTTCCTTGCATCAGTAAAGAAGTGATGCAATCTCAGGTGGTGTCTTAGACTTACAGCCCAGCTTTTTGTTTAGAGGAATCAATAGAGATTGTGTTGTACCTTTTTCAACATGTAAGTGTCAGGACAAGACCAAAAAAAAAGCAATGAAATAAGACTTCTTCATGCCATTATAACTCAATAGCTCTCTTGACACAGGTCTTGCTCACTGTGATTTTATGCTCAGTTTATACAGACTCTCTGACTTTTTAAAAATGGTGTTTATGGCACTGTTTTTGCCATGCTGCCCTGTATTGGGAAAAAGACTTTTCTGGTACTAGGTCTGTACTGATTTCACTTTCATATTCTCTGTTATGGAGGGAAATTTATAAAAGATGCTGTGGGAAAGAAAATGGAAAATGAGTAGGGAATATGTACCCTTCTCCCCACCTTTCAACACTTTTGAAGACTAATGTGAAGACTGCTAATGGTAGAACAGTTGGAGCGTCTTTCCTAGAAATTATATGTTAAACGCCTTGAAAGGGGATAAACCTTTCTACTTTCTTATTGCTCTGCACTGTGAAATCTTTGGGCAGGTTAGAGATATGAAAAGTCACTGAAAATGTGAGAAAGCTGTATCATTAAAATGAACAAAAAAATGAAATGCAATTTACACAGTGTTCAGCAGTCTGCTAATGCTCCAGTAATATCTATAGCCACTCTAGCATGACAATATTAATATTGAATCGCTATTAGCAGGTCACACTGTCAGGCCATACTGGAGGCATTAGTTTATGCCATGGACTTGCATAACAAGAGTTATAACAAGTTTGGCTGAAACTCTTAGCAGAAACAAGGTAGAATGCAGCAAAGACTGGAGTATGGAAATAAAAGAAAAACCTACAACTTCAGTGGGGGTCATCAGGGAGAAAAGTCTTGCTTAGCTAAAGGAGACTTTTTCAAGTATACACTGAGATAATCAAAAAACAAAAATGGAACTAATACTATAGAAATAAGGGAAAGACTGCTGACTACCTCATGTATCAATGCTTTAGGCAAGAAAAGGTATCTGTTAGGCTGCTGGATTTCCAGTGAAACAGATTTTTTATTTGATCTAGTGAAGATGTCTTTCAATTGATATTCTTTTATGTGTGAAAGCAAAGCAAAAATCATCTCCTTCTGCCCTTTGCATCCTGTAAGTGCATTAATTGGAGACTTACTTACAATTCTTCATTTACCTGAGCTGGAGAAGGGATGTTAGCTCAGATCTACATTGTGGCCCTGAGGTCTGCAATATTTGAAAGGGAGGTCTTGCAATGTCTCGCTTTACAGTTCAATTTATATTGAATAATAAAGGACTATAGCCAATTTTGCTTTATACATGCACTAATCACCTAGCTATAAAATTATTCCCATTCTTCTTTCTCACTTCTAGTGAGTAATTATCCAAAATGGGATAGAGAAAGACCTGCTTGAAATGCACTGTTGATGTGAGAAATTCTGCAGGGTCCAGCTGTGTGTATGAGAGGTTTGGATGCAAGAGTGGGGAGCATATTTGCAGGAGATGCTCCATGTGTCTACCTGCTTTCTTTGCTTGTGTCCTTTCCGTAGCATGAATCTGTAGCTCTTGTGTATTTAGGAAAGGGACAGATAAGGTCTATTTATGTGCAAATCAATTTTATTTCATGTGCCATCCCCCTCATTTCTCTGTATTACCACTGCATTTTAGTTTTCTCCTCCTTACATGGAATTTCTTGCAGGACATACTACTCTCATCCTCTCAAAACACTTTGTAGGAGGCTCTTATGGATAAGCTCCATGAGGGCAGTAAGGTGGTCACCACCGAAGCGCTGCGAGACGTGAGAACAAGGTGGCTGTAATCTGCAGAGGGAGCCTTTGTCTCACGTGGAGGCACAGAGACCTGTGGACACGTGAGAAACTGCAGGAGTTTGTCAAAGACACTGTCACTTATTGAAGGATGCCACTGGAGGGAGTGAAGACGAAAATTGAGAACAGACAAAAGTATTAGTCACTCAGTGTAGTATGTGAAGATCAAAGAAAAAAAATCATCAAAAGAGATGCTTGACTGTGGAGTACAGTTCTGCCATTTTTTTAATCTTCTTGTTATTAAAAATTATTTTTATTATCTCATTATTATAACAGAGCACGAGTCTTGGCAAAAGGCTGTCTCATTGAAATGGAAAGTTTTTCTAAAGTTTCTGTTATCCTAAACTGCTCATCAAACCTGAGCAAAGTTTTGCAGAAAATTGAAGTGTTCATGGAGCTAGCAATATTTATATGAAACCAAAAGAATCTCGGAGGTGCGAAAATTCAAGATTCAAGTTTAGGATACCAAGGCAAATAATATAATCTGTCCTTTTTTTGTAACAAAATAGAAATGACCATAAATGTTAATTTATTACCACCTATAATGCCTATGAAAAGGTCTCAGGTAAGTAAATCATATGTTTTTATAACAACTTATAATAAATTATTTACCCTTCATTGTCACTATCCCTATTTAGACAAAAGCACATGGACTGATGTTTGTGTGACAACAGATACCAAACACAGACTTGCAAAGTTAGTGCTGTTTTAAACGGCATTAAAAAAAAATGTGCATAAAGGGAACTGGTTAGTAAGCATGTTCCATCCCCTCACTATTGCATGTGTGTAATTTGAGAGAGATGGGCAGTCCCTGTATTTGCCACAAGTGTAACTCTGTTCGGTGGAGATCAATATGTAATTCCAAAACACCAATGTCTAGCTACACAGCTAGAAGAGGGAATTTTAGCTGGCTAGATGTGCCTAAATATGGCCAAGATCAGACAAAGTTTTATTAATAAGTATCTATTGGGAAATATAGTTTAAAATCCTTATCAAAGAATTGACCATTCAGAGCCTCATATGTCAATATTATTGTTCTAGAACTCACCATAGCACTGCTCTTTTTGCTCTAGCAAATGTTGAGAGATCAGACCCAGAGAGGCCTTTGACCTGTTCCACAGATAGGTTGTCGGAAATGGCTGGTTCTTTTTCAACCAGACAGTTGAGGGAGCGTGACCCAGGTTGACGGGTTTTGACCATCATAAGAAACAGAGGAACATAGGAAAGAGAAGAACAGCTCATGGATTCAGAAGCTTTCAACGAGATACTTTGATTTCTTCCAACAGGTCCCATCCCAGGGGGCTTATTTGCTTTCTGGTCTTGGGGTGGGAAGGGACAACAAGCCCTTGCCTCGGCAAGGCCCAGATCTCTGAGACAAGCAGTCAGGAACACCAAGAAGGGCAAGGGGGTGGGTATGGGTAAAGGAATGCTCACTGCAAAGATACTTAAGCTCTGTCCAGAGTTTGACTTTCTATATTTTTGTGTTATTTAGATTAACAAGCCTGAAAGAGCTTGTGGGCTTGGGTGGCAGAGGAGGAAGGGAGCCGTGACGGAAGGAGACTCATGGCATCAAACAGACCTAGAGATGTTTTATGCTCAAGGAGAGAGGAGATGCTATCTCTCTCTGAGAGGTGAGGGGGTGCTCGCTCCTCCCTTTGTGTCTGCAAGGTGAGCCTTGCCCACAGGCAGGATTGCAAGCTGCAGCCACGCGCCTGTGCCAGGTCTGAGATCTCCTCTCCCCAGCACCCAGAGTCTCCCCCACCTCCTCCTTTCAGTGCTTTCGTTTAATCTTTTGAAGGTGAGGTCATGAGTCCCAAAACTTTGCTTCACTTGAGTAACAACGGAGGATTTAATTGAGTATATAAGGCCAAGAGGGCCCTTACGCACAGCCATGTTTCCTGCAAGTTCAGAATTTCACAACGGTGAGAGCTATTTCCTTGATTTACCCCGTTTTGAAATCACTGATAACTGCTAGAGTTTATGCCTCTGCAGCAGCACTGCTAGAGTTTTGTTCTACAGCTGCATGAAATGCCATGAACTTAGGGGAAGCAATAAATCACAGCAAGAATTTGAGCAGTCTGCCGGTAGATATCAATCTCTTGCATTGGCAAAAAAAAAAAAAAAAAAATGGAAGGAATGTTTTGCTGCTTCAGAAGTGTTAATTCAGACTTGGATTTGAAATATGGTCATAATCTGATTGGTAAGAGAGGCTGAAACTGAAATATAATAATTGATAGATTGTAGTTTAGTGATATACTAATACTAGTGATATACTCCATATACTCCAGTCTGACATGTAACATGTCTCTTCAACAAGGCAAAAATCAAACTTTTCAATAGTGTGTAAAAATGCAGCTGTAGTTGGAATGTATAGGATTGGCAGGTACTTAGCAGTGTGAAAACCAAATTCACAGTATTTAAGATACTGGATTTATTTCCAGTCTAAATGCTTCCCTCCTCAACCCCCTAGTTAAGAACTGTCCTGCCTGAAAACTCTAGTGGTCTTCAATGAAAGCAAAACTACAGGTACTTCTGCAACGTATGTATATACATCCTATTCTGTGAACCTGTGTATTATGTGGTATCAATTTATTTATTTTAAAGAAAGGTCAGATTAACATTCTGCACCAGGAAAGACATGCAGCAGTAATAGGGATGTGAGGAAATCCGCTGCCATGGGCTGGTCACAGATTCGCGGGCCGTATTAATAGATAGGATTAGCAAGTAAGAACAGGCCAGAAGGCAGCAAAGCTCTTGTCCCTTGAGATTTCCTTCCGTAGATTATCAGGCTCACTGAACAGCTTCATAGAATACAGGGAGCAGATACCGGAGGAAAGGCTGGAAACTATCTTATTTCACTGGGTATTTGGGACATACCAAGGGAACAGGGCAAGACCTGGGTCATAAGCTTTGCTGAAAATGTCTCTCCAGTTTTCTCCGCAGGCACCATGGAGGAACAACAACAACAGTTTTCAGAACAAAGAGACTCCTGTAACAGAACAAGGAGAGACTATTATAGGTTTCTACCTACTGTCTCTAGGTATGTACCATATCTCTGCCTGCCTTATGAAATGAAACTCCAGTAGAGTTTGGTACGGAGTTCAAAGTGATTCCGTTGCTTTTCATCCATAAAAAGCAAGATTTTATAAAATGCAGCCTTTTTCTTCAGCTGTTATAGATCAAAGAGGTACAGCTTTCTTTTGTTAAAAGTATTAATAATGCAAAAATATTGAGAAGAAATGAATAAGATAAGCCCGTAGATGTTTACGTAATGTTCACAGAATTTAAAATGTGCGAAGAGAAAAAAAATATTTTATCAGAAAACATGATACTGTTATGCCTTCTCCTAATGTCTCATTAGCACTGAATTAATGTTCTGTGATTTCTAGAATTTTGACTGTTGCCAGTCAGTTGGCATCTTACAATTATCTCCTGCCGAGACAAGAAATACAGTTCTGTAGTTTTTTATATGTTGAAACTATCTGCACTGCTCTTGCTTTAAATATGTTCTATCAACATAGAAAAAAAAACTTCTTCAGAAAGGTTCTATTAAAAATTTTAGTAGTAGGACAACTTAGTAGGACGGTTAGTAGTAGGAGAGTAGTCATCATATCCTGTGTTTATTTCAGCTCCATTGCGAAACATCAATTAATTACAAATAATGTAATAAGGGCTTGGAAATGGAACCTAATGCGAATTCTCATCCTAGAACAATTCTGGGTTTTTAAATATTGTTTATTTAGGGCATATTCATTGCAACATGTAAGCAAACTGTATGAAATTTCAAACAATGTAGGTTTACTCGGTAATTAAAATTTCTAACCATACAACCTCACAGGAAATTAGCCAGAAAGATTACTTTTATTAAATCTGTTGTCCTAAACATTATATATTTAAAAGCTTATATTTTTAAAGAATTGAGATAAGTAGGTTTTCTTTTCTAACTATATCACATCTTGCAAATAGCCTGTTAGCCCTCAACAAATGCTGTACAAACATCTGTGAAAGCTACAATGTAAAATGGTCATATTTTCTTATATTCATATAAGATTTTCTTCTTTACTTGTAAGATTTAGAAAAAAGTAGTTGAGTTTGGGATAAAAAATAGAGATTCTAGAAGAAAAAGGTATGCATCTATATTAGGAAACTGAGTTTAAAAAGTGTAAATAAGATAAAGTGATGTTCCGATTTATCCTAGATCTGCTCATGTGTGTGCACATTGATATCTGGGAATTGGCCACATCAGCTAATGAATTAATCATTTGCCTTCAGAATGAGAAAGAACCTCTTAGGTCTACAGGCCAGTCCCTTGCTCTAATGATGTAATTCCCTTCGTAAAACTATCATGCTTCCCCCTATAACTTGCTAGGGGATTTTGTTCTTGTTGCTACCACACTTGCAATCAACAGGCTGTTCTTGACTTCATCTCTCGGTGGCTTGAAGCCTTTTCTTAAATTTTAAGCTGAAGTGGTACATGCCCATTTTATATGTTTTTTTTTGTCACATCTTTTAATTGAAATGATTTTGCTGCCTGCAATTAATCTCCCACAGCCACCTTGTATTTGTAGAGGAACAGTCATTACTGCATGGGCAACCTTCATATTCCTCTATTAAGCAAATTATTACTCTTTAAAAAATCTTCTCTCATAATAGTCTTTCCACTACTGTTCTAGACTATTATGCCAGCAACCTATTGCACTATCTGTTCCAAAATAAATTTGTATTTTTTAAACAGGTAACTAGGATTACCTACCCACAGTATCCAAGCAACACATATCATCACAGAAAAAGGTTGAAACGGCCCAGTCAGATCAGTTGGATTTCTATTATAAGCTGCCATAGTATATTCCAAGCGAATATTTAATATTGCTGTTGGGAGACAGTGAAAACAATCAGTAGCAGATAAATTCTGAAGGAGAAAAAAATATGTCATATTTGCTGAATGTATATATATATGATTTTTAGGGTTTGTCAGCTTAAGAAAATAAAAAGTTTTGACATGATTTTTTTTTTCATTTATTCCAGTTTACGATGTTGCAATTCAGCATTCTAATTCTCTCAAGGATCTCTAAACAAATAATTGGAGACACATTCTCTTTTTTTTTATAGGAACAAAAAATGTACTTTCACTACTTTTCCCTACTATGTAAAAATCAATATTTTTACATTTTTTTTTATTTATGCTTTATATATATGCTTTTTTTTTAATGGACTTATCTTAGAAATCTGACCTCCACCTGAGTTTACCTGTCTGGGGCCTAAGTTTGTCCATTACTAAGTTCTTCTGCCATGTATTTTATAAAACTTCAGTCCTATATGTTAACTTAATACAGCCACTATGTGGCTGTATGTGGTTAATACAACCACTTAATACAAACGCTGTGTGTTCAGTTCAGTTCAGCCACTGTGTGGCTCTTGATTGCTGATTGCTGTAGATTATGCTAGATCCTTTTCTAAAGCTTACAAAGGCTTATAAACACTTATAAATGAATTTTATATAATTGCTAGTCTTATTTAACTCCAGATTAAACATTCAAGTTGCATTCCTGACAGATTACATATAACCAGTATAAATGCGACTCCAGCTGAAGTGTAGTAGAGTTCTGGTTAAAAGATAATGGAAGTAGGTATACCTTTTTGCAATGGGAAATTCAAGAAAAAAAATAACACTAATAATGTATAAATCAGGAGAATTTCCTTTTTTTTTTTTCCTTCAAGCTCTACCGCCTCAATTCTGCAAGCACTAATAATAAAACTTTATAGCTATTCCTTTTATGAGCACCGATAACTGGCACTCAGTGACATGGCAGAGCAAAGTACTCCATTGCACAGAGTCTTGCTCGTCAAGAAGCAGAGAACTAAGGTCAGTCAGTGCGTTACCTTCTGGTGTCTGCATTTTTTTAAAGAGTTTTGAAAAATAGTTTGCAGTAGCAGGACTCTAGGGACATTCACTTAAGCAGAGTCCCAAAGACGTTTGTATTTAGTTCTTCTGTTGTTTTGATGTCTATGGAAAACAGCTTCAGTGCTTCAGCTGTTACAGTTCAGTAACTACTGAAAATCCTTTCCTCTCTTGAATCTAAACATGTTCAGTGCAGCTTCTTGCAAATACGGATGTACATTTTCTAAGGCACAAATGTTCAAAGGGATGTTAGCATTACCTAGAAGATGGGATTCTTTTGGATCTCTTCACCTACATACGATAAGGTCCAACAAAACTAAGTTTCTTTGGCCAGTGTTCCTGCAGTCACACATCTCAGGGGAGGTTTTTTCAAGAGTTGGGGCATCTTTACACATTCTTTCCTGGAAATTCTCATATTATCACAGATATCATGGATGCTACAAGAGGAGGTGCACTGATGGATACATTAGCTAACCTGCATGAAATCCAGACAGAGATGTGGGGCGGCTTCTCAGTATACCCTATGGAAAATCCGAGTCCACAGCCCACCCTGGCATAGGTATCGCACGCTAGCTTTGCAAGCAAGCCAGCATCGAAGCACAAGGATCATTCTGCTGATCAGAATGACTTTTGCAATGCCTGCAGTGCCTGAGGCTTGACACCTAAGTCACCATGTCACCATTCTCCTCACCAACACTTTGGCTGGACAACACACAGAGGGTGGTGACTGCAGTGACTGTTGCAGAACAGGGTACCCTCGCAGTGCAATCAATCACAGGTGTCAGCTGAAGGCAAGTAGCATGGAGGCTTTTGCTTTCGTTGGGTCAACCATGTCAGCACCCCTCTTCAGAGCAAACTGTTTTCCCGGGTCTCTCTCTTGGAGAGGCAGATGGGAGTTAGTCCTATTGCTAGCATTACATCTGACTCCTTTTGTCCTTTGCCTTAAGTAAGTGGTATAATTTACAGAAAAAAAAAAAGAAGAAAAAGAAAGAAAAAAAGGAATCTGCATGTATGACCTTTAGAGAAAAAAACAATATATACTATTGTGAAAAATCCTTTTAAAGGATTACCAGGTAGAAATTAAAAATGCAAGAATTTAAAAGTCCACAGGTACTAGCTAAGTCAAACCTACACTTGTAAAAATACTCAGGTTTAGTCAATTTGTCTCTCTGCAAATATTCTCTTTTTTCATTTCATTATGAAGCAAATCATTTAATATTTTTATATTCATTTAAATGGGTATGAGAGGATATTGGTTAGAGAAAAATAGTGTGGATTCTCCTGAGTGTTTATATCAGATAGGCATCCTGAAATCATCACCCATCCAATCATAAAATTGGAACAGGCCAGGTGACCCATAGATGCCTTTAAAGGGCACATGTTTCAGAATGGTGACAATAAACTGCTATTTGACAAGTAACACAAAAAGTGTTATTTTTGGACTGCCCGTAACAGAAGAATCTGGGCAGGTGGGAAAGGAAACAAACTGTTCACAGAACAGCTGGGGTAGGATCCTGGGTAGGGTACTGTATATGCATAATTAGTGCTCAAGATTAAAAGCAAGGTGGGGGCACTTCACAGTTGTACTTGGTAATGGCAGCTTTGTAAATTCTCCATATTTTCTTGCTATTTTAAGTGAAGTTTTCTAATCTGAAAATCTCTTACAACAAAATTCTCCAGAAAGGCATTTATGCCTGCCTATAGGTAATTGAATCAATATTTTACTTCATTCATGACTGCTCTGCAAACCACTTTCTGCCCTAGAATCAGCCCATTTGACACTTGAAAAATTAGTGTCAATTTTGTCATGTGACACTGAGATTTCACCTTTCACAGGTAATTTTTTTCTTCCATTTAGTTCAAAGTTGATACATTGTAACTTTTTTTGGGGGGGGGGGTAAGAATTCATTCTTACAAGATTTTACAAGCATGGCCCCTGCAACAATTTCTGTCTAGTAAGGACAGGCATAAGTACAAAGCATAATAAACTGCCTTAGCTGTGCTTGAATACTATAATCTATCAAAAATGTGCTTGATCAGCTCAGAGCCATCAGTTCCCTCATACCAAACTGAACCCTGTGAAATCACAGATCTAACACAAACAGAGGGGCTGCGCAGTCTCTCAGGTGCACGAGAGAAAATGAGCATGTCTGCATGCTCAGGCTTGAGTGATTTGGGAGAAGTATTTGTGACCTTGTCACATTCCCTCTTAGCTCTTCTCAGAGCTAAAGAGCATCACTATTTTCAGTCTCTTTCGGCAGAGAAATTTTCAATGTCTCTATCATTCTCGTTGCCTGTTTTCGGGTCTTTCTTTGTATAGACTGACCATGGGCTAATGCTGGACTTGGCTGATAGGGTGTTAGTTCTTAAATACAACCAGTTTGCTCGGCAACCTTCCTCTTTCTCCCCTGCAAATCATGGGTAATAACACCTATCTCCTACGTGGATTGTTTTTCAAATCTATGGATTAGAAACCACCATTAGGGGGTGTTATTCAGGGAGAAGGATTGTTACTGAACTATATAGAGGCAACACAAAGCTTTTATCCATCCTATTCCTCCTACCTCATGATGTTTGCAAATATAGTACTAGTTTTTCTTTTTTTCCGGGCAAAATAAAGTCTTCACAGAACTGTCCACAGATTTAAGGAGGTTCCCAAGGAGCGAAGGGGACTCCTTAATTGTTCAATATTTAGTATTTATCAACACTCATTTAACCTATTCCACCATTTAACCTATTCCACCATTTAACCTATTGGTCCTGCAAGTCTTACAGCAGTGCCTCTCAGTCCTGCTCTGCACTACAAACTCCAGTAATCAGGTTCTCTGCAGATTTTGCTGCTTTGGAAGCACCTGCAATTTCTCATTGATGAACAGCCCATATTAGAGAGCAATACACTTGATGGGGGAGCTGTTGCAACTTCTCTCCAAAGAGAAGTCATGTTAAACATTCAATTTCTATCCTATCCATTATTTTTAATCTCTCCCCTGAGCACTTTTTGATCTCAGCTGGAACCTGTTCTTTAGGCCAGGACTGCTTTAAGATACGGAGTTTGTTTGTTTTTTTTTGTTTCCCTTGGATTGCCTTGTGAGGCACCATTGCTGGCAACCTGCATAAATCAAATCTAGTTCCTTTGGTTGGTTCTTTTCTCTGTTTTATTGAAATGCTGACACCAGTGTGTGGCACCAATGCCTTATAGCACTTCAAGATTCATAGGTTTCTTTCCAGGTTCCTTGTGATCTATCCAGAGCAACTAAGGAAGTTCCTGCCCTCATTAAGTGTGTCAAAATTATTGTTCTCTTTGCTCTGCCTTTTAAAGATATATTTTAAACCTTTTTTAAAACGTTTTTACTACCATCCTCTCAGAGGCGTTTTGTTTTGTTTAAGTAAATAAGCTGCTATAATCAGCAAGCTTTAATGAGTGCATCTATCTGATGGGGCAGAGATCCAGTGTCCCACAGTTGCTTCTCTGGTTGGTAGTCCTTGTGCTGGCCACTCTGATTGTCACTCTGCTGCTGACTGAGAACTGAGTTTCTTGGGTGTTGTTTTCCTCTATTTAGATCAGAATATTTAAGTAAGTGGTCTTCTTCCAAGACGCAGTACGCATTTGAAGGCTGGAAATGGCAGTGCAGGTCACCAGCCTGCTCTGTGAGAAGGAATTGCTCCTGCCTTCAGGAGTGCTCTGCAGTTCTGTCTCCTTCAGCGCTTCCCTCAGCCCCACTCTCAGCATCTGGATGGATTCTAGGTGATCACAAACACTTTGTCCCTGTCATTTCCCTCTAAAATATGTCTTGTTGTTCTGGAAGAAACTCAACAAAGTTGAGTACCTTCCTTGTATACTTTCATTGAAAATTTCCCAGACTCCGTAGACTATGGGAGCATTTGTTCTGTTTATTGCTCCCTTGAAGGCCAGTGCACGTGTAGGAAGTGCAGACATTTTAAGCTAGCAAATACAAAGGTAATTTTAGAGGAGGCATTGCACATTTACATACTAAATTGCTTCTTGTTTTGTTTACTTTTTGATTTCATAGATTTTATCTTTTTTTTTATCAGGTTGGCTATCTTGGTTTGGAAACAGCATTGTGATTTTTGTCCTGTATAAACAAAGAGCTCTTCTGCAGCCCACAGACTACCTCACATTTAACTTGGCAGTATCAGATGCCAGTATCTCTGTGTTCGGTTATTCGCGAGGGATCATTGAAATCTTCAACGTCTTTAGAGATGACGGATTCATTATCACATCAATATGGACTTGCCAGGTAAGACTGGATTACATGTAGGAACACTTAATTAGACAATATAAGTACATCTATTTCTGTATATGTGCTGTATATAAATAGCCAGGCAGGACTAAAAGAGAAAAGATGAACACTGAGTAACCTTCCAAAGAACAGTACTCAGTTTATTACCTCCTTAAATCCGTGTGTTTGATCAGTTCTCAACCGATTTTCAATGTTTTTGCTACCACAAAAATCCTCTCTAGCCACATGCTGGCTAATGTTATTAATGGTTACAAAGGGATTCTATAAATCACAGATTCATTATTTATTTTGTAGAATAGTGTTTATAAATGTAAGAGAAGGCTGTATAATTCATATTTCACAATTATTGTATTAGAAATGTCCTTCATAGCACATTTACAATTTGTCTCTAGTCGCCTTTATATTCTTGCGGGTATTCGAGAATATCAACAATGATCTGCTGAATCCACAGATACCATAAGAGAAGATTTATTATTAAGACAATTTAAAATTTCATTTTTCTAGAGGGATTTGATCTTGGTTTTATACTTCTGTGGTAATATTTCTTTTATTTAAACTTGTTTTCTTCTCCAAAGTAGAAATTATATCTTTTTTTTTCCTAATCTTACTGGGATCAGAAGGGCATTTGTAGAGTATTTTATTATTGCACTTGAACTTGTTGTATTTTGCAAGGTATTTTAGACATTTAAAGTAAAAAGGAAAGAAAAAAAAAGATCATGTTTTGACTGGAACTTGTGTTTTTAAAAGGAGACTCGCATGGAGATCTTCAAAACCCGCTTGGACGCAGTCCTGTGCCACGTGCTCTAGGTGACCCTGCGTGTGCAGGGGGGTTGGACTAGATGATCTCTAGAGGTCCCTTCCAACCTTAAGCATTCTATGATTCTATGTTCCTTCCCTCCTTCCTTACCTTCCTTCCCAGGTATTCATTCACCAGATAGTATTCTGTTCCCTATACTTAGCAAGTCTTTCTTTTTCTCCAGATGAATGAGCTTCGTCTGTTTGCAATAGTTGTTTCTTTTTTTGGCTTCATTTAACTTCTACTGGTAATGCTGGAAGCAAAGACAAAGGCTCTTTTCCTCAGCCCCTTGCAGTCCAGCGTGACTGCTGGCGCTTCAACCTTTCACTCGAAGCAGTGGAAGGGACTACCTGTTAAAGCACTCCACAAAGCCTTCTCATTTCCTGTGATCACTTTATTATTGGTCAGTTTCATCAAACATAGCACTTTTAGTTTTGGGTATTTGGGAGTTTTTGCAGGCAACTGCTTATACTGTGTCTGTTGTAACTGTTTGTATGGTTAATCTTACTCTTAACGTCTTTTCTGGTTCAGGACCTCAGGTAGGATGAGTGACTTTATTATGTAACCATTCCTGAACTTGGAGAAATCTTTTTGCTGGCGTAATTGGAAAACATTATTGCTAACGCCCACCTGTATAAGGAGAATATAAATACTTCCCATAGATATATAGGTACAGACCTGGCTCACTGGTACTTCCAGTAAAACACCTGTGAGCGAGATTGTACTCGGTGTGAGTGCCTGTTTCACAAGGAAATCAGAAACTTGGAGATGACAGGATAGCCTATGACAAGGATCAAGCAGCATCATGATGAAGGAGAAGGCAGAGAGAAATAATCCTCCTGTATGTTTTAATTTATTTTTCTTACCGTGGCGGCTAAGCAATAGTTAATTCTGCAGCATAAAAGAGAACTTTTACAGCTTGTGTCTCCTTCCCTTCAATGCAAAGGCTTACTCCATGCAGAGTAACATTTCCCAGAGGAGACTAATTAATCTAAAAGCTGTAGTTTGAACTCACAAAATAGTGAGGAGGCACTGTTAGTTCAGGACATTAATGCCACTTGACTTTTCAAAAAAAAAAAATGTAAAAAGTTCTTTGGTAATCCTCAATAGGCTCTAAAATTAAAATTCATCATTTCATATAGGAACTGACAGTGCATTCAGACTAATTAAAATTCATGTGCCCTTTGTTTTTCCTGTATTAACAGAGTCCTATGGCAATAAAGGCAAAACTACTAATTTCAATTACAAGTAGTAAAAAAGAAGAAATGTAGCAACTGTATCTGCTTTTTATAGGAGTAAATGAAGGTATAATCTGGCTCTGGATAACTAAGACTGTTCTCAATGGCCAGAAATTTCATCATCTTTGGATTTGTATAAATCAACATTTCTACTTGTGCAGTTACTCTAGGCTTACCTGTGCAAAGAATCTGTTGTAAGTGCTGAAACTGTTTTAGACCAAAAAAAGTACATAAAAAAGTTGTTTTTGTTGTTTTGTTTCTTTTTTTTTCTTTTCTTTTTTTTTTTTTTGTTTGCCTCTCAATTCCTCTAACATGTTTTAAAAAGGGAAAAGCAAAGAGAAATCTGGAAAAGTCCATTTTCAGTCTGAATGAATACTTTGAGCTAATTGTGAATTGCTGAGTAAAAGCAGAATACATCCAACAGCAGCTCCCTGTTTCTATCCAGAGTTTGTTCTGTGCTGGGAGTCTCAAAAATAAGTTTAAACACTGGCATCCATCTTCTTTGTTATTGTTTGTTAAAAGAGAAGGCAGTGATGAAAGAGAATGCTTAAGATGTTTCAAACTGTATATGAGCAGCATGGCAATTTTTAGGTTTTTAGGAAGTATATTGTACAAAAATATTAGAAAGGACAGTAAAATTGTGTATGTTTGGCATAGTAGCTGGATATTATCAATCATACTTCAGATGAGGTAAGATGAGGTCTGTAAGGGGACCTGGTAAGTGGAAAAAATACCACCTTTTTATATTTATAAATCTGTTTTTATATAGAAGCATTTGCTCCTATGTGATTAGTCACCTTCTGCTGGCGGCTATACTTAGCGAAACTACTTTTCCAAGCTAACCTGTCACTTCTCTTTACCTCATGAGTTCACCTGACTTAATCCACCTATTTTCCTTTCCTGTCTTGCGCCTTAGTCTCTGCCCTCAGGTAATATTTATTTTCTTTTAAGTAAGCTTTACCATACCTGGTTTGCCCCAGCTAGAGGGAGCAGGGCTAAGAACTACTATTTCTCCTCATTCTGAAACAATCCGTTTTGTGAAAACTCTTAATTAAAAAATAAGCAAAGTTTCTGCAG
>NW_010587884.1:18382-48386 GCF_000705375.1 Tinamus guttatus
ACTTTTTGTTCTTCCCTTTGTTAAACATTTTTTCTTGGTGGAGATTTGTTGGAGCTCTCTTTTCAGAAATGAGGCTGAACGGTCAGTCTACTATATCCAGCTCCTCTATATCCAAATCACTGTCTGGCTTTCTGACTCTCTTATATTTTCCATGTCTTGTTTAACCCTTCCCTGCCCTACCAATGTGTGTCAGTCCTGATCTGGAGAGAGGGAGGCCAGCCAATCTTTAGCACATTTGCTTTTTTTTTTTTTGCCTCTGCTAAGATTATCAATAAGACAATCAAATAGTGGTGCTGTAAGCTGGTCAAGTTGCCAGCTATACCCTGGACAAATATAGGTCTCTGTGAAAAGCTGGATGTCCAGTACCCCTGCTTTGATAATATTGAAATAAACAGAAATAATTGCTATGTCAGTGTAGCATACTAGTTGATTATGAACATTTGTGGCCATACATAATGTAATAATTAGAATTTTGTTTCATTCTACAATAATTATAACTGACATGGTCTAATATGAAAATCCTATTTTAGCAATTATTTTTCCCTTCCATTATTGTCATTGTTTTTATGGTATTTTAGCTTTTCTCCTGATGTTTAACCAGGTATTTCTGTCTTTTCCAACATCTCTGACATGAGATTTAAAAAAAAAAATCCCGCAAAACAGGAGATCTGAAAACTCAATCTGTTAATTTCTCCAGGGAATAGAACCTTGGCAGGGCTTTATATGTCTTAACTGGATGTTTAACGGTAATATTACAGAGTCTGATATGAAAAGTGAACCTTCATTCTAGTACTCATTACTGAGTAATGTATTTTGAATTTACAAGGAAATACAAAAAAATTACATTGGATCTGACAGAACATTTGCTGGTAGCTGACAAGAGCTGTATGATTATATGGTTTACATAAGTCCTTGTATTCCTAGCTACTTAAACCCTCAAAAAATGCACTAATGCCAAGATTTTCCTATGAAGTGGGATGGTAGCAGGTCCTCAAAGCTCTGCTGAGCCCTGTTAAACAGTGGCCTGATTGTGTGCCATGCCAAATGCTTGCAGTTCCCCTTGTACTCGACAGGCTTCACTGGCAGTCAGTAGCCTACAAAGCACTTCATTTATATTTAGAAGTCTCACTTTGGAATCAGTGGCTACCTACTAAGCCACCTGTTCTGAAAATCTGAAAAGGCAAGGCCCGTTTCTGCTTCCTCCCCGCTCCGCTCATATTATTAACCCTTTGGTTGCCACAAGTGTCTTTGACATCTAAAAAGCGGAGAATGAGTCATGAAACATTAGACTTTCTAGGATGTGCTTTGTCCAGAAATTAAGTGAGAGCACCTTCTATAGCATAGGGTCTCCACGATCTTTGAATGCTGACTGCACTTTAGAGCAGCACAGCAAAATAATAGGGGAAAGGCATGTGCATAGAAAAAATATATAGCTAGCCTTTTGTGGGGAAAAAAAATACATGAAAGTCTGGTCATTCACTGGCAGATGTTTTTAACTATATTTCCGATTTTTGTGCTCTCCTTTTCTGATTTTTCCATCTTTTTCACTAGATACTTGTGTTTGAAAAAAGGGCTAATTAGCTAGGCTATGAAATCTGTTGACTCAGTGTGTGATGTTGTATCCGTATAAAAGCCAAGATAGGGTTTATATATGAGGTGTAATATTACTTCATGCTATGGATGAGCTGACTGAGCAGTGGTAGCTCGACAGCCGATGTGCCTCGGTGGTTAAGGCAACGGCAGATGGAAAGGACCAGAATGGAAAGTCACGGACTTCCTTCCAACTGCTGGTATTTGGGCAAAGAAAATGAGTTAAACAGCTTCACTGCCTCTATCGCATTCTTCATCAAACATCTTTCAGTACGCCCTTTCATCCAGCTTACTCCATGTATTTAATTTTCCCTTCACCAAATCGCCTCACTTTCCATTCATTCCCTGCATAAGAAGCAGCCTTTGCATATCTCTCCCCAGCCCTCTCTCCTTCTCATTCTCCTCGGCAACTGTTCATATGACTATCCTGGTTACCACCGAGCTCTTGTTCCTAAAACTCAGACAAATCCATAACACATTCCTCTTCACCCCCAGTAATGCCTGTCAAGGTGGGTGAAGATTTGCTCCTTCCCTTTCTCTCTCCCAGATGCCTACAGTGGGAGGCAGTGATGGCTCCCAAGACTGTCCTGGTCAGCATGACGGGGCTCATAACACTATTCCTTCAAGGTTTTCCTCTTCTTCTTCTTCTTCTTCTTCTTCTCTCTCTCTCTCTCTCTCTCTGGAACCATCTACATAGAGATTGCTTGAGTTCACCAGCATTTGTGCACAGTGGAGCAAGAACACAAGTACCATAAGACTCAAGAGTGCTTTCTGTAGTCAGCTAACATCGATGGAGGTTTCTGAGCCAAAGACTGAGCCTTAACCCTGTTTGCTGTGTAAAAAGCTCACAGTATCACTGCATATTCCATTACTAAGATTGTAACTCTAGGACTGAAGCTGGGATGGGGGAAAACATATTTTTTTCCAAAATAATAATAGCGCAGGAACCTGTTCAAAATTCGCTTAGATGAAAAACGGCCAGCTATGTACCTATGAGCTGTAGTAATTAAACAAAAGAAATTAAAGAGAGAAACAAACAAAATCAAATGTAAAAATGGAACTGATGATAAATAGTTGGTACAGTATTGTCTTATGATCTTCCTGGGATTTAATTATATATAGCTTATCATTCCTGACATTTTGTTAAGATGAAAATAACTCAAAGTCAAATCATGGAACAGGCACTAAGAGCATTAACAGATAAAACAGCTGTTAAAGGTACTAAAGAAAAGCTGTGTAACATTAGCTCTGTATTCAGCTCATTTTAACACCCTGGCGGCTGTGAAAAGGCAGATACAGAGGCCGATCTATAAAGCAAAGTCAAAAAAAAGGTGCCCTCTACCCACACTGTGCTGCACAAATCTTCCTCTGTCAGATGTTTTTCTAGATGATTTTTATATCTGAGATATTATAAATCCCAGAATGTGTCGTTGTTCTTTCTTCCTTTCACAAACGAGAACTGAATACTGGAGAGAAAAATGCAAATTGAGTAAAGAATCTTTCCTATTTATTTAATTGTGGCCCACCTTGATGTTATCTAAAGAGTGTGCGTGTTACAGTTGACGTGGTAAAAGCAAATCACGCTGACATCTTTGATCTAAATTTTAATGAGAAAAATACCTCATCTGCATGGAAGAGGGAAAGGGCTGTGCTTTTGCACAAACGGAATCATTAGCAACATAGAAGATCGTTTTACTGTAAGTAATGTGACCGCAGGGAAGTTATGCCAGTTTTCGTTATCTGTGGATTCTCCCTCACTTTTCCGTAAATGACTATTTCTGCAGTCTATTGTGACAAATTAGGGAAGTTATGTATTTGGTGCTTGAAATACTGTGAATACAAACTATCTGTTTGGATGTTTGATGAAACCCCTTCCGTGCCACCTAACTACTGTGTAAATGCCCTGAAAAGGGCAGATACTGTCTGGTAGTAACTGCACAGAATTGGGAATTCCTGGAGCCTGCACTAGCTTTTCTTCTCTGAGGAATTTGGGACAATTTTTCCTTGTTTCCACTTTCTTACATGGAAAATAATAGTCTCCCTCATTCTTTTGATATTTATGAGTGTTCAAAGAGATTAAATATCTTCTCAAAAGCTATTGTTCATCACCTATCTTCTTCATTCTCAATCTTCTCACCACAGATCTTCTCACCACATGACTGACAATCATGTGCTTCCAGATCCTGCCTGTGTGCCATGTTCTCACTTACTTTTACCAAAACTGCATATGAAACACAGAAATCACTATGATAATGTCTATAAGTATGCTAAATAATTTTGCCTTGTGTATATTTTCTTATATTTTATGAACATATATTCTATTAATTCAGTATACTTCTAATATTTTGGAAGTGATTCCTGCTTAGGTTCTGAGCCAGATCTGGTGCTACCTGAACTGGTAAGATTCCCATTGCTTGCAATAGGCTTTTTATAACACAGCATCTAATATTTGGCAATTAATCGCCACACAACTGTCCCTTGAGAAAGGATGGAGTTGCACTAAGTGGCTTTCATGATAGCTCTTTAAGGCCAAGATTAATATATTTTGTACTTTCATTTGGGTTTTCCCTGGGCTACTAAGACATCTTGGCAATCAGTGTGACTCTCCTGTTAGGAGTTATCTGATTCAATCATACACCACGTGTTATGAAGAGCCTTACAATGCTCGCATATTTTACAATTACAAGCAGTTCCTGGGATCTTACACTTGTCCTCTTCTCCACTTACTTGAGTGGGGGATCTAAAGAGCTAAGATCATCAGCATATCAGGACAGCTGCACATAGCACTTTGCAGGGACGTAGCATGTTCTAATCTTGGCCATTGAGACCTGAACTGGCACCTGAGCTAACCTGTCCTGTCTTGTGTCTGAGTGCTTTGAGAGCAGAAGAATAACTTCACTGGTAGGCACTGAGCCAGCATCAGAAATGACCTTGTATTAACCTGGTTGTGACTATGTAAACAGATTCACTCTTGCTGAGAACAGCACACACAGTTGTACTTTGGAGACTTTGGAAGGTCAGTTGTAATCCCCGGGCTGTTTTGCAGTGGCCATGAACAATCTGTGTGACCCCTCTTCCCTGGGAGTTGATAAGACTACAGAACCATTTATCGTGATATTCTGCAAAATAAAAGCTAGTACAGCTTTACTTTGAAAATAAAACTGGGACTTATTCTGATATTAAAGGATCCCAGTTATTGGGGTTAGATCACTGGGTCCACGAAGCCAGCTTTGCTTTCCAAGGAAACATAAAAATGACTCTATTAAAGGTATGATATGACTCAGTTGTAGGAATGATGATGGTGAATCGAGCAGCTGTTTCCTCTTTTTGTCTATATAGCTATTTATTTTTAATAGTGATACTAACAATAAACAAGCAGGCACAATCATAACATAGTGTGAGCTGTATCGATGGTGGCTTCCTCTCCTCTCACCTCCTTCATTTTTTATGGTTTGCCAGGGGGAGGTAAGAAACCAGTTGTTGTCCCATGGTGTGAGCCTGAAGCTCATGAGCAGATGGAGAGATGATTCTTGCAATGAGGATGTCACATGATTAGATTTTTATGAGGAAATTCTGAAGGAAATTTCTTTCTGATTGTTAAAGGATGGGCACTTATGCTTAGTGTGGTTGTTATGCCCTGGCAATGACTTAAGAGTACTATTTTTATGGGGTATATACAACTATAAGTATAAATCATGACAAGAGAAAGCTACAACGCTCTCATGTTAAAGTTAAAAGCCAGCCCAAATGCACTTTGAATCTCATTTGATTAAGCCAGTATATTATCCTAAGATAACTTCATGCAAGCAAGTAGCTTCATTCACTAACATTACTAAAGGCAAAACCTGATATACATTAGCTGCTCTTTATGTGTATAGCTAGCACTAACCAAGCGTGTAGTGTAGCTATATATTTGAACACTTAACTGTATAGCCTAAATATTGCATTAATATTTTTCCTATATTTAAAGTATATTTCTATATATGCCATCAATAAAAAGGTCTTATTACTTGGTGAATGCAAAATACTGAGCACCTGATGCTCTCACTTAACAGTTTAAACCCTCTAATCATATAGAATTTCTCATTGTTTTTTAGTAAATTAAGTGCTGTTTGTGTCAGGAACCCATAATGGATTGGATTAATATAATGACCTCTAAAGCAGGGCTACTCTTGAAGTGTGCTCAGACAGTCTAAAGGGGCCACTCAGAATGCAGCCACTCAACAAGGCAATCTGCCATGAAAGGAAGGCACTGTGGAAACTGTAGCAGACTACAATTCTTTTTTACTTCCAATATTGCAGTAAATTTTGAGAAACTATTTTTAATGCTTTAGGAACACTCCACATTTTGGGTTTTGAGCAATCTACCATGAAGATTAATTTTAGTCATATCCCTTGGCAGTTCTTCCATGTAATAGAAGAGTTTAGATACAATAAATTAGCCTAGCTGACAGTTTACTGAGGTATTGCAGAAATGGGAAACAAGGTTGTCATTCGATTTGATTCAAATATTTCCTCACTTCTGCACACTTTTAAAACTTGTTAAAATTTTTTAAATGTTTTGTCTGAAGTTCTTACCTGTTTTTTTCCTAGTGGATTCTGTATAGATTGATCAGCTGTTTTCTTGTATTTAGGTTTGAGGGGGTTTATTACCATTCTCTCTTTATATTATCATCATGAAAAACAATGATTTGTATTCATAGAATTATTTTGAGCAAGCTTATTTTGGTAAGTTTCAATGCATGTAATCTATTACATGCGTTGAAAATAATCTCTATTAAAGTTTATCTTTTTCTTTATCTATATGTATAATAGAGGAGAAAGTCTTGACATGCAGTTTAGAAGGGAAGTAAATCGTTTCAGGAAATTCAGATTCCCCAGTGTCTGTTTTGTATCGTATTGCCAGAGGAGGGAGTGATGCAGTCTTTCTGGCTGCTGAGATTAGTGTTTCAGCCTAAATTGAAATGTAATAGCTACTTTGGTAATCTGCTTTTGCACCATTAAATCTCAATTAATCCAAGAATAGGAACAATAGGCTGTATTTTACTCCATCTGCTTTAAATGAAGACAACCTTTATGAAGTCAGAAGGGATATATGAGTATAAAAGCAATAAAACGAGGGCACATCCAAGTTCATAATTGAAAGTTTGGTTGTGTAAAGGAGATTCCTGACTTTCACTGTGTTTGAAGCAAACCTTAAAAAACTAATCTGCATGCAGTAACAGCTTTACTTATTGTGGGTTGTAAATAAAATATCAGGAACATTAATGAGGCAAACAAGGCAAAGGAAGTACAAAGAATAAACCATCTTTTTGTTAATTCATGTCTTAACTTCAAAGAGCAATAAAGATAACGAGCAAATTCTGTGAACATCGGTACAGTCAAAGGAGCAATGTTGATACAGCACTGAGAAATCCACTGATTTCCCTCTCTATTTTACTTTTTACTATTTCTCAATGAGCTAAAGAGAAAGGCTGTTGGATCAAAATTACCATAAGATGAACTTTTGTTTGTACCAGGATTCAATATTACCTATAGGCACTGCTGTCATTTGATCATATTCGATAACAGGAAGGACAACGTTAACACTGCATTACACAGAAACAGAGGGTCAGGGAAACAGGGAAGTGTTGCAGCTGGAGTAGGATCCTCGGAAATGTTATGACCATGGAGGGAAGGAACTGGAAGGTGGTAGAATAAAAGAAAAGGGAAAACAGAATTTGGGAAGATGAAAAGCATTAATGTATTGAAACCTCACACAGTATTCTTGCATTTGTTTGGCTGATATTCCAGGTATTTTTAAACTTGTATAAAAATGAGAATATCTTAATTTATTGTTGCTGATATACGTTAGTATCTCTATCTACAGCCAGTTATGCTGTTGCTAACTGCTTTGAATACTAATACTTTGAATACTTGATTGCTAACTATAATCAGCGTTATCTTTTTAAGATCTGTGAGAATAGCAGAGCTCTTTCTTCCATAGCCATTTGGATATGCTCGGAGTGGCAACACAGTCTGTGGTTAGTACAGCTGCCACTCGGGAGGCTCTTGCCACTTTACCCACATATTAATTGTGTGGTCCCCCACATGAGCAGCAGCAATAGTATCCTGACTATTTCTGGCTGAAATGCTCTGTTATGAAATAGTATGAAATGGCACATGGCACTGACAACTGCTCAGTCCTGTGAACTATGTTGATTTAGGTAAAACTGCATTTTTTAGCAGACCACCAATCTACAAACAGGTCTCAAGTGTATTTTGAGACCTACACTCCTCCCTTTGTATGGGTGCTCAGGAGCCATTTGAACTGACAGTTTAATATAAATGTCCCTTTGTTCTCACAGTAGGAAAGAGGTATTGGAAAAATACTGTGTACAGCTGCAGGTGACAAAACATATGCAAACATATTTCAGGACTCAGCCAACAAACAAACAAGTACCAGCATGGAGCAGCTAATTGATGCACACTAAGCAGCTTGTCCTAGTACTTTAGTTTTAAAGCTCATAGCTCTTCAGGCTTAATTTCGGCATGTTTATTTACATCATTGCTGAACACTACTTCCTTTCTAAGCTAGTAACCAATGCAACTGCTTAATCTTATGCCGTGTGGTTACTTAAGTCTTTGACCATGCTGTTTTCTGGATTCATGAAGTGCAGGTAGAGCACATAGAGAGGTGGCAGCTGCTTGCATCCATAAGGTAATGAACTGCAGAGCACATTTGTGTTTCTGAGTATTTCACTAATCCCCAAAGCTGACAATTGGACAAATTCAGCCAAGTGCAGCTTGTCGTAAGCAGCTGAGACATCCAAGGATGAAAGTTTCTGATGAAATCACAGTAGCAGCTTTCCACCAAGTATGAGCTGATTTTAAATGGAGCATAGATTTAGATTTAGACTGGATTTAGGCCATTATAGTAGTATATCACGCATATGTTTAAAATGTCATGAGTCTGTAAAAGTCAGCATTAAAAAGTATATAGAGGCAACGTAAGGGCATTGGAGGGAACAAAAGCCACCAGCAGAAGAAATGATTAAGTCGTCCTTTCCTAACCCTTCACCTAATTTAATTTATATAATCCGCCATGGACTCAGCTGCTTTAAATCTGGATTAAAGTCACAGATTCGACTCTGGAATAAATTGAATTCCCTGGGAGTTGTGCCCATTCATACAGAGACTGAGTTTGTCCTGTGGATGATGACACACTTCCCACCCGTAATTTCACTACTTAAATCCCAAGTTGAAGTCCAGTGACGTTTACTCAACATTCCCACCTCGCTCAGCATAAAACTGGCACCTCCAGAGATCCTCAGCTCTTGCCAGTTTGGTATATGATTGCAGGCTCTCAAAAATTAGACTGTCTTCAAAGTGCTGCCTGGATCATTTCCCAGCGTCATATAGTGTTCCCTAGCAGATGGCTACTTCCATCTTCGCTATCTTCAGCAGTAAATTCATACCCAGAAATGAAGCTAGCAGATTTGTAGCTGTTCTGTGCACAGACTGCTGAGATGCTGACGTCAAGAGGAGTCCACGCAGCCTGTGTGAGGCAGGAAAGAGCACGACGGCTGAGCACACAGCATGCAGTCAATAACAGCAGCATCCCTGCAGAGCCAACCTATTTGGCTGTTTTAGCTCTGAATGTTTTAATTTAATTGTGAGTTTTGTTTCTCTCCCTCCCCACCCCCAATTGGCCAAGCCCATTAATTTCTGCATTCTGCCTACATTGGTTTACAATGTATGGGCTCAGTCTGTGTATCTGCTCTACACAAAATAACTGGCTGCATCCTGTCCCTCTTTGCCTATTCAAGGTTTTACTTGTTTTTATTTCATTCTTTTTCTCCTTCATTTGGCAAATCATTTTTGGAAAGCATACAGCTGAGGGTGTGTTTGCTTATTCTGTGTACATTACAGAGCACTTCTCTAATTTTTGAACATTTCCTTGCTCATTGATCCCATAAAAGATAACTGTTCCTGACATTTTATATTCTCCTGATTGGTTTCTGGAACAATTTTCAAGAGCATTAATATGAAAGTGACAGGAGCAAACCCTGCAGTTCTGTTCTCCTTTGGTTCTCCTTCTGCAGTAAGAGAACCTCCTGCCCTACTATTTTTTTTCTTCTTCTTTTAGATTGATGGGTTCCTGACACTCCTCTTTGGCCTGGCTAGCATTAATACCCTTACAGTAATCAGCGTGACTCGCTACATAAAAGGCTGCCATCCTGAGAGAGGTAAGGAATAAAGGCAGGTCCAATTCTGCCTTCCTTTACTGTGATGTAAATCTGTAGCCTGTTCAGTCAGCATATTGATCAAAAATAAATGACATGCAGGAAACCTATCCCCTTCATGACATGTTTGAGTAACCTCTTGAGAGTTGACCCAAATAAGAGCCAAATTATAATAGTACACTTTGGTCACCCTGCATAAAATTGACCCTTGTGCCAAAGATATTACCAGCCCTGATGGTTGTCTGTTTTCCTCAAAATACCACTTAAATGGTTTTTAAGTGAGGCAAATATCCTTATTGGGACTGCACTGTAAAGCAGCAAGTCTAATCTATAAAGTAACCTTGAGAAGAGTTTGAAGATAACCCTGGTTTGGCAGGCTGCGCTCCACGCAGACATCCTCTCTCTCAGTGCTGTTTCCTGACGCCTCAGCAAGCCTCCGCAGGCAGACCCAGGCACACATCCCCACAGCTTCCTAACCCGAGCACAGCCTTGCTCTGTCCACATGTCCCCTGGGTCCTGCTGCCCCTAGGTCTGTGAGGTGTTCTCCTCACAACCTCTCCTCCACATCTTTTCCTTCTCTAACGCTCTGTACATCTGCAACCTGAATATCTTGAAGAGTCACTGTTCCTCAGTATCTCCAGTGCTAAAAGCCTCACTAAATATTCTCTTTCTGTTTTTCTTTTTGTTTTGTTTTGTTTTGTTTTGTTTTTTGAATTGGGGATTACTTTTTTTAACTCTACCTCTCTAAAGGCATATCAGTGTCTTGCTCTTCAAATCCAATCTGAAAACCTTTGCAAGTTTCCTGTTCCTTATTCTGCTACGTAGCCCTCATAAGCAAGCCAATGTAAACATACCTCCATCTACCTTTTCTCCCCTTTGTGCATCTTTACATTAGCATTTACTCATCCCAGACATTCCCTTTCAGAAGATGGGTAGAAACCTTTCCTTCCTGTTCATCTTGAACCTCATGCTATGCTGAAAACTTTTATCTTCATCAGGAAACTTATTTTATCTCTCTCCTTTCCACTCGCGTCTTCCATGAATCCTCCCTAGTATTCCAGGCAACAGTAATTCCTACACCTATCCATAGATCAAATATTAACAATTTTTCTGTCTTTGTTGTGATAGGCTTGCACCACCTTTCAATCAGAAAACTCTTAACATCTGAATATAAAGTGTACATTAATACATTGGATACATCACATGTATTTCTCTTTCTAATTAGCCTGCAAGAATGTCTTTTTTTCACAAAAAGTTCATCTGCAGTTTGTTGCAATGATTTTTTTGCTGAAGTTCATTTTCAACACAACCTGCTGGGGGTGTTAGAATTTGGCTAAAATGTATTCTATGCCTTAAATTCATTGCAGCATGTGAAACATGGATTTCTCTTTTGCAAGCTGTTCATCATATGTTCATCGGAGGGTGTGCATAATTTAAATTTACCCCTTAAGCAAATCTAAGCAAGTGCTCAACATAACTTCACAGAAAGTACTAAGGGATAGAGTTTGGTGGCCATAAGAAGTGCTTCTGTTTAGATGAAAAGTAATCCCAAAAGTGCAAAATCTAACTTTTTTTCTGCTTTCTACAACATTACAAAACATAAATCCAACACAGAATTTGCTAATTCTGCAGTGTTGAATAAATATATTTTGTCTTCTTCTAATTATCTATTCAAGTCACTGTTGATCTTACCAACACTTACAAGCCTGACATGCTTTCAAATTTAAGATTTGCATATCTTTCATCTTAGCATTTTTTTCAAATAACTTTACTTTCTTTATTACCAGTTGCTATAAGAATGAGTTTATATTTTATCTGCAGAGGTAAGGCTAATTTACTAATTATTCTTTTCTCAATAAACCATATGATTCCAGGTCATTGTATCAGCAACAGCAGCATGACAGTAGCTCTGGTTCTCATTTGGATAGCAGCTTTCTTCTGGTCAGTAGCTCCATTACTCGGCTGGGGCAGTTATACAGGTAACATACCTTTTATTGCACTTATTTGGCAATTGTCTATTTAACTGATCAAAGATATTTACCTTTCTTCCCTGCTGAAAGCTAGACTGATTATGAGAGGAACCTAGAAAATCATTCATCATCCATGACTTGTGTCCAGTCATGACTTGTGTCTTCCATATTATCAACTATAAGGAATTTTTTTTTAAGAGACTTGGACTAAAGCATATTACCTGAAAGGAATTTATTTTAAGATATCCTAGCAGAGACTTGGACTAAAGCATATTACCTGTGGTAAAAGAGGCCAGAAATATTTGGCATGTTTAAGCAGTGAGGTAAAGGAAACTATCAAAAGTCATCCTTCAAAAACTGTCAAAATTAGGAAGTGAGAAAAGAACACAAGTTCCGGCAAGTTAAGCTAAAGTTGAACTCTAATAAGACATGACAAAAAAGATTTTGTGGAACAGTTTTTTGAAAGTATGAACAGTAAAAGAGCAGAAGAAGAAAAAAGATGCCAGAAAGTCTGTCAATGCAATAGACAACTAGGTTATAAATTAAGGCCATTGCCAAAAGAAAAAGTAGGAGGAAAAGGGGGAAAAAAAAAAGGTGAGGAAAAAAATGTGACCACTGAGACAGTTCAATAGCTTGATCAGAGGAGCCATTGTAGGAGGCTAAGGCTCAGTGGAGGATGTGGCTTAGGGATTTAGGAGAAGGAGAAAGCCTGTAACTGCAGTTCCATGGTGATGAAAAGGGTTGGTGCCATGACAGTGGACATGAGGAAAGATTCCTCCCTGGAGAGCTTGTTCATGGGGCCATTGCTAGGCATTTAGGATGTTTTGATAGGCAAAGCGTAATTCATTTAAATAAGGGTCTTTGAGAAGTCATGAAACCTAACAAGGTCTATTAGATAATACGATGTAAATATATCCTCTGACTTTTTAAATATATAAGCTTAACTCTTGAAAGCTGCATGTAAGAAAAAAATCCATTTGTATAATTGTTCTCTCATGCCTTTTCCAAAACCAATCCTTTATCAGGATATCAGACTAATGGATCGTTAATGTCAGCCAGGATGACTTTTCTAATTTTATGTTGTTGGGGTTTTTTGTCCTCTAGATATACTGTAAAACTTGAGGAGGGATTAGACTTCTCATTCTCAATGTATCTTCTGGCAATCTAAGTTTTTATAGCACATGAATTCTCACTAGCCCTTCAGTTCTAAAAACATTTTGACTCTTCACCGTCCATTCATTTCTACAAAGAATTTTGACATCCACTGTTGTCCCTAGGCACAGGCCTGGCGCCTCTGCCCTGTCAGGGTATCCACGTGGCCCATGGCTCTGCTTGCACAGAGTGCTCTGTGCAAGTCCCCAGGAGCCCATCCAGGCTGCAAATGCCACTTGCCAGCGTCCTTGCGGAAGGCAGGGGGGAACCTCCTTCAGAAGTCTGGTTGGAGGAAATATGAGCAAGTTCCTTTTCTTATCACCTGGAAGTTCATTTTTAGGTTAGATTTTATGGTTATCTTTTTGAACAGTGTTTTGAGATCTATGCATGAACAAGGCAGCAAAGAAGGCAAAACCCTATTTCTATCACTCAAGACACCTACACAGAAGTACCTAAAACTTTTGTAATGTTTTTTGTAACATGTAACACTGAGCAATTTTTGGTGAGACCTATAAAAGAGATTTTCATCCTTTGTTCCTTTAATTAGTTCTATCTAAACCTCAGATCAGCTATGGGGAATTAGATTTTTTTGTTTGTTTGTTTGCTTTTAGGGGTTATCACTAGATGTCAGAGAAAGCTCTGTTATTAAATCACATAGGCTTCACCTGTTCTGTATTTCCAGGACCTGCTATTACTTGCTTAAGTAATTTTGGTTCAAACTTCATGTACTTATCTTGCAGTTTGCTGCCACTGCTCATCAGAAAAAAAAACAGCCTGTTCCACTTAAAACAGCAATTCAAAATATACAAAAATCCATGAAGTTAACAAACTCAAGGTTTTTATAATAGGACATATTAGCAAGCGCATTAAGTCATTTTGAAAGTTTAGATTTTTTTCACAAAACTATTTCAGCAGAGACTGCCCCTTAACTCCAGTGTTTTTTCCCTTACATGCCTGATCAGGCAGGGTCCTTTCATAAATCCTACTAGCTGCAAATCCCACAATCCATCCAACTACTTTTTTAAGCAATTGCAGCCCCTTTCTGATTGTAGATCTTTATCATTGCCTGAACCTTACCATTAGCTTGCTTTCATGTCCCTTTTATCACAATAAATTTTCCATTGCCTTTTGGCTTCTACTTTAAAAGAAACCCTAATATTTATATTTCCTACTTTGCAACATAAGAAAAAACTTTCACATTCTTTGGTATATTGCCTCTTCATAAGTACTTTTCACAGTGCTTGTCTTAGGAAGTTGCTATGTAGAAGATGATGTCAAATAAGGGATGATAGCGCTTAAGAATATCAAGCCTACCAAATTAAAACTTATTTTTATAATGAACTAATACAGTTTCCTATTATGAAACAACAGTCTGTTCGTTACTGATTCACGCTAAAGCTCTAAACTGAACAGAATGATACTGCTCAGTGACACTTTTTCTTGCCTGGGCATCTTGAAAATTTGCTTATGTAAATATATCATGACTCGTAAAATCAGCAAGATCACTCTGTTCTTAATTTTCTAAAAGAAGAAAACCGCACTACTTACTTAAACTGATAAAAGGAACACACACAAGCAGATAAATGTTCTAAAAATGATAACCAAATTACTTTTGCTTTCCAGATCGCATGTACGGAACGTGTGAGATAGACTGGGCAAAAGCCAACTTCTCTACAATCTACAAATCCTACATTGTCTCCATTTTTATCTGCTGTTTTTTCCTACCTGTAATTGTCATGATTTTCTCATATGTGTCAATTATCAATACTGTCAAATTAAGCCACGTGCTAACAGGCCTGGGCGACCCAACAGATAGACAGAGGAGGATGGAGCGAGATGTCACAAGGGTGAGTTTGGGTTTCATGTTGATGCACATTATCTTAAAATTGCTCTCAGCTGGGATGGAAGACAACAAAACAAATCCATCATGTTTCATAGCTCCGCTGTCTAAAATGACGAAGTTTCAGCTCAGAATAACAAGATATTTAAAAACTCCGTCCCCCTCAGCAGGCTAAACAGATTAAAAATAACCTAAATATTATTTAGGCTAAACTAACATCACAGATTAAAAATAACCTAAATATTATTGGAATATATCATAAAAAGTAAATCTTGGTTTGGTATATTCCTTTTTTCAGAGCAATGTTACTTCTGAGCATACATGTAAGTTACAGTGGAGCTTTTAATTACTTATCATTGGCTTAAGTCTGCTCTAAACTTTCTGAAATCACATAAATACACACAGAATTGTAGTGATTTTCCATTAGATAATGCATTGCTCAAGTATAACACTGTGCTAACCTAAAATATATGGCTTCTTGGTCTTGCTAGCTTGATCCAGCCTTGTCTATGACAACCTGAATGCTTCCCTTCCAGCCAAGTGTTCAAGATACTATTCACTGTATATCTTGTCTCTCATGAAATCTTCTCTGCAAGGATTCCACAAGACATTTAAAGCTATTTTTCCTCTGTCTTTTAGGTTTCTATTGTCATTTGCACAGCCTTCATTATTGCATGGTCACCATACGCTGTCATCTCTATATGGTCGGCCTGTGGTCACCCTGTGCCCAGTCTTACCAGTATCCTTGCCAGCTTATTTGCTAAATCTGCCAGCTTCTACAATCCTATTATCTACTTTGGAATGAGCTCCAAGTTTCGGAGGGACATTTTCATCTTGTTCCATTGTGCCAAAGAAGTCAAGGACCCAGTGAAGCTCAAACGTTTCAAAAACCTCAAGCAAAAACAGGAGCCTTCTCAGAAAGAACAGAAGTATGCAGATGTGCATCCTGCATCAAGCCCTGATTCTGGGGTTGGAAGTCCAACCAACACCCCACCTCCAGTGAACAGGGAAGTGTATTTTGGCATCTTTGATACACCATCTAATAACCCTGATATTGAATGCGATAGACTGTAAGTTCTGTGGCCAGTAAACACACACAGCCACTCAGTATTCAGAAAGACCCTTCAAATCACTACTGGACTGATTTCCTAATCTCTGGTTCACCAGTTTCTTGCTGTAGCGCTGTTGACCATGCAACTCGAGCAACTCTGATGATAAAGCGATACTTCCTTTCGACGCAGGGCACAAAACTCTGTGAAGCCCATTACAGTGATGGGCAGCACACCCAGAGCCAGAAACCTTTCATTTTCCTGGGCAAGACTATAGGAAGGAGGGGAAAACTTACATGTGAAGAAAAGGAATTAGCTAACAAAAAAAAACCCAATACATTCCTACCCAAATGTTATGAATTAGAGTTGCATTTCAAATATATTTCCAAATCTCGAGCCATTTCCACTGCAGATGATCCCTTTAGCTGCACAGTACTGCACTGTCCAGGCCCTAGGAGATGCAGTGCCCCGCTGAGCTTGCTGGGGAGCTGCTGGCATTGGCATTTCCTAGTCACTGCCATCCGAATGGCAACTTCACACCTCTCTGTGTTGGCTTGTGGAATTATTTCCTTCTTCACTCATCTCCCTAGTGAGAATGGCCCAGCTGTAGCGTTCACATTCAGGAAGGTGGCTTTGATTTCACTCATCTGACTCCAGATTGCTTATTTTCTGAGTGTTAAAGTGGAATAAGAGATATCGTACAGGCAGTGAAACAGGTGACTACACTAAGTTTGCAAGCATATTGATAAAGCGCAGCATCAGAGCTATTTACAAAATGTAATCCAAGACATTACTGTTTCTTCTAAAAAATGTCTTCATACTTGCCTATGGGTAAAAAAAAAAAAATGACTCTATGATAAATGCAAGTAAGTAGCAGTTAGGAATAGTGATTTTAAAACTAAGCTGTAGGGTTCACAGCAATAGCAAGGCTATGAAGCATTACTAGCAATACCCCACTTTTCCATCATGTTTATTTTACACAACAAAAGCATGGAAGTATATATTTTGTAATTCCTCCTCTTAGTAGTTAGTCCATACTCAGAGACTTCCATAGAAATGTCTCTGTACTATCCCTGGAAATGTTGTGGGTTCGATTAATGCAATTTGAGTGTTAAACGAGGCCAGGGGTGGGGGGGGAAGCATTTGTTGCAAAACTCTTTGCTATTCGTGACTGGAATTTTTCACTGTCCAGGTGTACCAAAATGTAGTTGTTTTGCAAAGGCATGTTTCAAATGTGTATTTCTTGGGAAAGTTACACGAAGAGCCCACCTTGATTTCCTCCATTACTCTTATTTGTGTTGAGAAATTCAACAACTTTGTTTTGAATTTAAAAACAAATAAACATTATAAGCAATAGTGGAGAACTGTGTTTTCTTTCATGACCAGAGAGCTGAACTACAAGTGTATTCATTTTTGTGGAAAATTTTGAGGAAGGGTGCTTTCCCCCCGCCCCCTATTTCATTACCATAAATAATTAAAAGCAAATAAGTAAACTGTTTGCTTCCAGATAAAACTGTAGGACATACCTGCAAAAACACATGAAACCATTTAGGGCAAAAATCCTCTCCTGGTTGGATGAAACCAGGCTTGGATAACCAAGGCTGGAGGACAGTTGTGAAAGCGCCTGTTTCTAGTACAGCATCCACCCCGCGAGGCAGTGTGTGCTGGGCTGTCTCACTGCTGCACATGCATCTTGTCCTTTAAACAGGAACGTCACACGTCCTCATCAGATACATTTTTGGAGGTATATGCAGTCACAGACGTGTTGGTCACCTGCCATTTAGAGCCTCCATGGCTACTGATGGCAGGCTGTTATCTAACCTGGATTTCTTCTAATTTATGGATTATGGGGGATAGCTCTTGTCCCACTGCAATGCAGTAATGCTGTCAATCTTCAGGATTCAGCCTTTGATATACAGACAACAGAAAATGTTTTTGGGGCAGAGAGAAGGACAGTCCCCCAGCAGGCAAACTGAAATCTCAGCTAGACTTTGCACATGTACAAACAGTACAATGTGGTGTGATGAAAGAGGGGCGGGAAGTGCATTAGTGCTTAAAAGCAACCAGCGTAGAAGAGAACAGAGGAAAAACATGAGAGAAGGAGAACCAGATAAGCAAGGGAGTGAGGGACCAGCAGCCAAAAAGCGCATACCTGCCGAAAGAAGACTTCAAACGGTCAATACACTAAAAGCAGCGTTGCCTAGACCACAGCAGAGCCCCTTCCTGCAAGGCCTGAGGCTATGGTCCTTTGTGGGTGTACAGTGGGAATACGACTGCAAAACAGTAGAGCAGAATATCTGGTTTTGCAGGTTACACAGCAGGAAAAAAAAAGGATGGATGCCTGTGCAAGCACCAGCCTGTGCTTCAGGTTCAGTAGCAGCTGGAGCGGGAAGTTAGTCAGGTAAAAAACTTCCAGCCCTAAAGCTACACATGTTCTCCAGCTGCATACAAGGCACCGGACACTAAATGACTTAAGGGGCAAAAATATCGAGAATCTGATGCCACTTAGGAGCTGACATGGGAATGTGTTTCAGTATGTAAAGCATGAGAATCAATCCAAATTTGAAAAACACTTTGTATCCTGCTTACTTGTTCCATATTTCCTCCTGTGTCTGTAATTCCACGCTTGCCTAGAAGAGACGGGCTGGCTTCAGTTTCTGGCTCCACAGGAACAAATGGCAAAAGTAGTCCTAGAGATGAATTCCCCTCCCCCTGAACCTGGCAGCTCTCCTAACAACCTTGGATTCCCTTCTATGGCGGATCACTTTTAGCAGGGGAGACATTGAAAGGCTGTTGTTCTAACAAACAGATGTGTTGGTCACCAGGATTCTCTCCTGAGAAGTTCTTCTCCAACCTATGGTGCTCTTACAGTGCAGGTCTCTCCCTGTGGCTGAAGCAAAGAACTCTATGTCCCTCATGCCCTCTGTTTAGAAATACTACATTTGTATCTAGCAAATTTTCTAGTGCAATTTCTCCATGAGAGAGGAGCTCCCATGCTGGTGCTGCCACTTCACCTTTGGCAAATGGTATGCAGGCAGTGTGGGCTTGCATGTCGGACCCAGGTCTCCTACCACCCTCTACCAGGTGCCTTTTTCAATAAACATGTTCGTTGCAGGCAAGGTTTTAACGGCTGCACAAATTGGGCATTTACATACATATCAAACTCTCATCAGCTCTCACCTTATTATTTATTATCATTATTATTTATAATTATTAACATATTTGTATTATGCTATAATTGCTGCAGTTATCAATAGTGCAACTATTATTCATACTCCTATGTGCAACCTGATCTTGCAGGTGGGATGTCAGCATTGCTGTTACCAAACCAGCCCTGCTACCTGGATTCCACAATTAAAGCACCCAAGTTAAACTTAGGTTCTACTTCCCCATTTAAAAATAGGCTCTTCTGCTTCTTTTTTTCTAAAAATCCATTGCTGCAAATTGTTTATTTAGTCCAAGGAATCCTTTTGGGCCCGCGTTTCCCTTGCAGGCATTTTTGCATTGCTGAACTGAAATAGCACATTTCTTAATAGCTTTGACATTTCTTGGGGTAACATGAATAGCTTGTGTGTATAGTTGGAGGGAGCGGGGATGGCATAATGCAGTCCAGTCCCTGTTCTTAGTGCTATTTATGCATTTTTAACTAATGAGTCATGATGTAACATTTCATGTAGCAGAGACCAGAAAACAGGAAATCCTACCCTTCTTAGGACAGTGACTTTATCACAGTACGAACATGTTCAGCCTAAAGGTTCTTGTATTCTCTCTCTCCAACCCTTCCTTCTTTTCAGCATAGCCTGATAAGATAAGAGGGATACAGAGTGTGCACATCCAAGCATGTCCTGTCATTTGGCCCTATTGGAAGTGAGCGATAGAGACAAAATCTCTTCCCTAGGAAAGGGCTGAACTCTGATTCTGGTCTCCTGCTGCCCACCCTCACCCCTGGATAATAATGAAAAGGTGGATAATCCTGGAGAGTTAA
Source organism: Tinamus guttatus (assembly GCF_000705375.1). The sequence goes on from NW_010587884.1 coordinate 38,194, forward strand.
CCATTGCATATGTCAGCCTCACAGATCAGGTCCTCTTATAATGTTATCTGACCTCTTCTCAAGTTGTCAAAGGTTGTTTTAGAGGGTTATTTTTGAGAGTGAGAAGGGAGATAATCTCTCTATATAAACAGTGGCTCATGACCAAAGGGTGACAAGAATGCATCATTCTTGGTGTGCAAGAGAAGCATAAGAATAAACTCAAGATTAAAAATATGTTCAAATACTACTGCAATAAGAACACATTAGAAGGCTACCAAACAGAAAGCAATAACCCACTCAATACAAAAATCATGGTCACACTCTGGATGATAGAGATAAAAAATATACTCTCTACCAACAGCGTATGCCAACAAGTATCATCTCTAATGCTTGTTGAATGAGACTTCTGTGAATAATAAATAAACATCATTTAATTATGTAATTAAAGGATGTATCCTACTAGAATAGGAATGGTAGGACTTACAGAAATACTTACTGCAATAATGGCAACTATGTTGTTGATATCTGACAGCTTAGACTATCCTAGGGCACAGCATACCAGTCAGCTTGATTGCTGCAAAGAACCACTACTTGAGCCAGTTTAGTATGGCCAAGGAGGGAGTGTATTTAGCCACCAGATTGGTGGCCTACTTGCCAGGTCCAACACAAGGCCAGCTACCCAAGCAGTAGGCTGCCTTCACATTACATTTGCCACATTATTTGCAAAAGAAAGTACAAAACCATGAGTAATGTTTGGCAGTACAACTGAGGGTGAGCGTGTCCTGGTGTTGTGACCTGGCTGAGCCTTGCCAAGTGCTAAAGATAGATAAATCTGTAGCTGTTCCTGTCACTGTGAGAGACAGCTGTAATCCTGTACACAGGACAGAACTGTTTGTATAGTGAATTGGGAAAAATGCAGTAAATTCGTTGCATGCTTAGCACCACTGGGAAATTGCTTGGTGCAAGGACCAAAATGCTAGCTAATCCATGTGAAAACATTTGGCCTATGTGTGAATTTAAAGGGAATGGAAACAGAGCTCTAACTGCTACTAAACTGGCACCATGTTAACAACCCAGGTACCTGACAACTTCACTCACTCAAGGATAGCCAAGTGTTCCCAAGAGAAAAAGGTCATTCCAGGCAAATGAACAGTAATTTCAGAGTTTAAGTCATAGCTTCAGAGATGAGATCCATATCGCCCTGTAATTTGGGACAGCTATTACCAGACCATTTTCCATTACTAGGTGTCATGGCCAAGGAAAGCATTTATTCTTGGAAGCCTGACACCTTGGAAATTTTTTCTTTGAAAGATGATATATATTCCTAGAAATACCTGTTCTTGGAAAGATATTATACTTAATGTGTTGGGGTGGGAGGTGGTCCAGAGAGTAGAACATAAAAAAGTTACTGATCATTGCCTGGATATTAAAGCACAAGGACAACTCTGCAAGTCAAGGTAAAATTAGATTAGATGTGCAACACATTTAAGGCCAAAGAAAAGCCAGTTACAATCATGATTCAGTTTGTTTCCTGGGAAGATGTAACCCAACTGAGGTGTGCAAATACTTGCAAGGAGTAGAGGCACAATGTATTTGCCCTGCAAATTGCTTTCCTTTATTTTTAGGGTGCTGGGAGTGGAGTCCAGAGGCCCATGCAGTGCCTGCCCTGGCGAGATGAACCTCTGTGGGGTTGCTGTGCTCCATACCTGTGAGGTTTGGCTCACAAGGAATGTTACTGTGCCCACATGAGCAAGTTGTGTCTCACTAAGAATAACATGCGACACTAAGTAATAAAATATGGGAAACAGTTTGAATTCTCATTATATTAATAAAATATGGGAAACATAAAAAATCCCTTCAGGCTTTAGAGAAAATAATAGCCTTGGCATATGTACCAAATAACACCATGAAGAGTTTTTCTCCCTGAAGCTTTCCTTCAAAGTCAACACAGGTTTGAGGAGCTACATCACATGACAGAAAGGAAGTTAACAGTTGTAACTGCTATCTATTCTTGGGGTGATACTGCTGGGCCTCATAGAGTTACATCTTACAGATAAGATTAATCCAGGGGATCTAGTTAATAACCTAGGGGCTTTTTCCTAATGCCGCTGGCTATAGAGTCTGAAATTACTCTTTACCCAGCAAGTGCTACAGCAGGCCGGCTGGGACGGCCTAGGGACACCTGCCTCTGGTGCCTCAGCTCTGGGATCCCAAAGGGTTTTAATGGATGTGGCATGTCTCAGCCACTCCTAATCCTGGGGAACGTGATCGTTTTTCTGAATGGCAGAGCACAATGAAAATAATTCTGTTGTGTGAGATTCATCATATCTTTAAATATGGGATGTTACACAGTAATTAAAGCGAAAACCAGGTGTATATCTGGGCAATCACTGTCAGTGAACAGTGTTGAAATTTTCTCCTCTCCTTAATCAAAACAGCAGCTATCCCTCATCTGTTGGGAAAACAAACCTTGGGGATTTATAGCATATCACTATAGAGAGCTGACCTACCTGTCCTCCAAAGCCCCAGAGCAGAAGTGTGCTGTCATCCTACCCTGCAATGGACTGTTCAGAGGAAAATGCTCTCCCAGACATGCAAAGAAGGACCTCATCTTGAACTGACCAGCTTGATTCCTTAGGAGGAGGGCAACACAGCACAGCAGACTCTTACAGACAGCCCACAAGAAAGCTACCTCTTCTCAGTTGGTCAGTAAATCCCCGTACTAGCCCAGTTTACAAATGTCAGACTGTCAGGCTAACAAGGGCATGCTCTGAGCTGCTGGTTGCCATTCCCACCTTTTCTTGACATATGGATAAACCCAGTGCAAATGAAGCACTTTCAGCAGTGCCAGGAGACTAGCCTACTCTGTGAGCCTGGTCTCCCTTTTAAACACTGCCTTGACCCAGTCACAATTATTTTTGGCTTTGTCAGCCAGGGATGGGACAATTGGACTTGTTCAATAATGAGCTGAAAAACAAATAATCCAATTAATGAAAGAACCGTAGTGTAAAAGTGCTTGGAAATGGTTAGGAAAAGCATGGAGCAGCAGCCAGCACATCCCTTGTGGGCCATCCTCCTGAACAACAGCTCAAAGGGCTCTCTGAACCTCGTGGTGCTTGGGACAGTGACATTTCACTAGGACTCACAAAAACAAGGTGGGTGGGGGACGGAGCCCTGCACACCATGCAGATATTCAGGGTTGCATTTAAATAAGCTCCAGAGGCAAATGTCAACATTTGCAAGTGCTGCCCACTGCTGACTCTACAATGAAGCCAAAGCAACAGATTACAGAGCTTCGTTAGACAACAACAAAGGAATGTCAGAAGGGAATTAAGAGTATATCTTTAGCTCTGAAGTGAGTGCTTCGGCTGGGGGAGACAAGAGGAAGATGGAGGAATTTTCACAATTATTCACATTACAGTAGTGGAATAGATATGCAGGGCTTTTCATCTGGAATGCAGTGCTTCGTAACAGCACTCAGCTGCAGAAATCCCTAAATACCACTTAGAGGGAGAGGCAATTCCTATACCCCCCGCAGCAATGAAAATTCAGAGTTTTGGCTCAAATTCCTTATATTGTTACTCTAGTCTTGACCTTCACTGTGAAAAAACTTGTGATTAAGAAGCCATGTGACTGTAATAAATGCCACGATCTGCCCTTTCCATTAGGAACAGTCATCACATACCTTATCCCCTATAAATCCAAGGCCAAATTGTCTTGCCCCTTCATAACAGCTCGACTTCTATTTCTGATCATGGCAGTTTACAAACACAGGCAAGTCCACAAGATCAGCACTGAGGCACTGAGAAAAGCCCACCGTCTTCCCCAGGGCCTTCACTTGTTCTTGAGTCTAGCTGCAAAGCAGTTGGGATCCCACCTGCATCCTCCCTACAGGATCCCACAACTGCTCAGGGAAGCAGGAAGAGAGGGTAGCAGAAGGGAAACATGCTATCTTCTTCCTCCCTGTCATTTATGCCTTTTCTATGGCTTTATGCCTTTCATTTGCAGTAGAGGCAGAAAAAAAAAATCTCTTCATCCTCAAGTTATGAGACAGAAATCCCTTGGAAGCAACCACAAATCTCTGATTAATTGTAACTAGCAAAGATTGCATCCACAGGGTCTCAAAATGAGACCAAGTCACAGAACGAGTAGATTGAAGAAACACAAGAGCGCCAAGGCCAAATGTCTAGGCACAGTTAATCCCTCTTATCAAAATTGCTATGTATAACACTAATTGTTCTCAGATTTTTAAAGTTTTGTAAAATAGAAACAATATGCACACTGACCTCAGGGAACTATGTTCTCTCCAACTACATTTTGTGCCATAGAAGCTTATGAAACACAGACACACCACCCCTACCATCACACAAACAGGGGCTCAGGGAGTGTTTTCATGCAACCTGGTGATTTTCACTTTATACAGACACGGATGGGTAGAGGAGATTGCACTTAGCAGAGTGCTAAGAGGTAGATTCCTAGTCTCTCTCTAGATGTATGTGCTCAGCCGCGTCTTTGGGAGCCCAAATGCCTTTTCCAATCTGTTCTGAGAACATTGTGCTTCTCAGCTTCCTTATCTACAATTTTTTATTTTTTTGATAATTTATAAGAGCATGCAGGTACTTCAATTTTATCTCTACCAAAAGCATTTTTCAGATTCTTTCTGTGTTTCCCCTTCTTTGCAAAGAGCTTTGAGAATCTAAGGTGAAAAATGTCAATTATTAAAGCAGTTTGAAAGTATTTTCCACAGGATAAAACATTCCAAGGAGTTAGCAAGCATAATACATAGAGGCTTTTCCCTGGCAATTCTTATGAAGATTTGATGTTGGCAATTACAAGAATGCACGTGGTCTTTCCAGCTTAACTCCGCATGTGACTAAGCAATTTATTAGAAGTAATTTACTTAATTTGGAGATCAAGATGCAGAGCTCACCTTATAATGTATGGTACTGGCACTGGAGACAAGGAACAGAGAGCTGAGCTTATTGAGCAAGATTTATCTTTCTAATAGGATTTGGAAAGGCTTTTTATTTTCTTTCAAATCCAACAGAAGAACAGTACTTATTTTCAAGGTTTGATTTGAAAGAAGGATTTAAAATTGCACTTGTTCTTTCTATAATACTTACCAGCATCATAGAAGGAATAAGAATGGCTCTGCTTTGCTATTATATTTCTACATTACTGAGTTCATCATTAACTGAATGGCTGCAATATGGAGTGAGGTTTACTTGCATTCTCCTTTTTCCATTTGTTTGTTTTTTTTTTAAGTTGAAATGAACTGTGAGAAATTACTGACTTACCAAACATATGGGTGCAGACTAGTGCAGTGCAGAAAATTGTGTCTAACACCTTCTGCACCTTATGGCAGACCACATTGCTCCATGTGGCTGGAGGTACCCAAAATGACCTGATCCTTGGATGAAATGGTGCAAAAGGGGAGCGTGTTCACCAACGCACCGAGCAATGGAAAAAGACAACTTGCAGAAGCAGACTGGGGAGGTCAAGACGATTCCCCCACTGAAATGCTGCAGTCTGTCCCCACATCACCAAGAAGGGGTGCCCTTGTAGGGCGAGCTGCCCTGTCCCTCCACCACCGGCCCGGTGCCTCAGGGACGTTCTGCCACCCTGACGCGTCGAGGGGCCAGGGCACTGGCATGCAGCAATTTAAGCTCTTGCATGGGGAGGCTTTGCAGCGGGGCTGTGGGCAAAGGGACTTTTTATGAGCTCTGGCACAGGCCTTTTTAAAAAAAGAAAATACATTAATCCACCCTTTAAACACACTGGCAGTTCTGGCCCTAGAACACGTTTGTACGCTTCAGCTTGCCAGAGCAGCACTAGGATTTCTGCATGTTGCCTCCACAAACAACCTGTGTTTTGAACGGCCTTCAGTGCCAGGAGCCAGCCCGGGAAAAGACAAGGATAAGGGCACCGCAGAGGGACGCAGGCAGTGCTGGGCAGCAGCCACGAGCTCTCTGCTGTGAAGTGGTTTTGCTGGCACCCCCTGCTCGCTCCGACACCTGATGCCAGGCAGAGCGTAAGCAGAAAACACACAGGCAAAGTGCTCAGGAGGAACAGACAGAGGACTGTTGCTGGCTTTGCACTTTCCAAGCCCGATTTGCAGCGAATAGTTGAGCTTTGCTGCTGAGGCAAGGTGCTTCAGGATCCAGAGTGAGACCCGCTCAGCTTGGGAGACTGAGTTAACGATGGCAATCACTGCAAACGGCTCATGATGCAGACATGGCAAGCAAACTCGAAAAGCCACTTGTACTTTCTTAGAGCCTCCATCCTCATCTGTGAAATTCGTCACTGAATTCGGTATGGCTGAAACTTTGGAGCAGCAAGGAGCACTCTCCTAAGCAGATGATTTGACTCCCTGTATCAGGATGTTTGTGTTGATGAATCATTCTCATACAAGCTATAAAATATATGCCACTTATCCTGGAAAGACTCAGTCCCCACCTACACCAGATCTGAGATGAACAAAATCCTTATGCTATGCTTTCTAGGGACTGAGGGTGTTCAGTCACTCTACATTTTTACCTGTGATAACCAAAGGTTCTGCCAGAAAGAAACACGGCTCTTAGAATGGGATTCCCTTGTGGTTGCTGCAGAGTTTCTGACAGCAGAGTGCTGAGATGCAGACATCACTGTCTGCCTCCAGAAGGTAACAGTTTTTAGGGCTGGTTACGATCCCCTCGGTTTCAAAGGCCTGTGGACATAATCAGGACAAACCTCCCCCCACACAGCAGCCTTCGGAATTTCCTGATCCCGAATGTAACGGGTACTGTTTGGCCTTGGCATTTACTGTTCACTTTGCTTATGTTCCAGCACCGTATCTGTGGCAGCCTCTGTTCTAAACCTGGCATGAGGGACACATGGGGTATGGGTAGGTTCAGCTGTATGGGGAAAAAAAAAAAAAAAAGGAAGTGTTTTCCTGGTGCCCATGATAGCTCTTCGCTGTATTTCAGGTACAAGTACATCCTCTGCCTGTTTTCTCTTTTTGTCTACAGAGATATATCTTTAACGAAACAAGGGTAAGCAATATTGGAGTGTTGCTGCGTTCTGCTACAGACCAAGATCTACAAGTAGGCCCAACTGACTTTTTGGTCCCGTGTTCTCTGAGTCCTTATAGCTCATGCACTGCACATTATATCAATGTAAAAGTATACATACATTCTTTAGAGACTAGAGTAATTTCTGATTTTGCTCAATACCTCACTATATTCTCTGTTTGAACAAAAGTTCATTTTTCATTGTGTCTTTTGATTATTACAAAAACTGATGAGATCAAAAGATTCCACAGAGATTACACAGAGCTCAAAAAAAAAAAAAAAAGTTCAGATCCATGATACTCAGAAAGTTAAACTCGGCGACACTCAAACTCTCCATGTGTCAGTCACAGAAAAGAGTCTGTTTCCCGTTTCCCACTACAAATCCCTATTTTTTGAGCCTGCCTGGTGGGATGGGGGAGCTCCCAGACAGACCTCACACTCCTGCACCCCATGGCCCTGTGCCTGGTCCAGTGCTCATGGCAGGAGCTTTAAGGCAAAGTGCTTTTCAGATCTCCCTTGAAAGCTTCTTCTTGGCAAACCTGCAGGAGTTAAGCCATTTGTATATCCCTTCCATGTGGGATCTACAGCCTGTGCAGAGTACCCAGTTTCTCTGCAGTCTCAGAAAACATGACCACCACCACCCTAGCTGAAAAACACCCAGTTGGTCACATTTATACCATGTAGGTTTGGTCTCCATCTACTTAAGCCAAGCATGCCAACATTATGCATTCATTTGGTCCATGAGATCTCCTCATTCATTAAAAATAAATAATAATAAAAAAAGAAATCCCAGATGCCTGGCTACTGCGTTGCTCTAATTATTTAAAGCAGTTACTGGTGCTGGCAGCAGCTACAGCATGCATAATTCAGCCTCCGTACCTTTCTCAAACACAAGACAAATGCATCAGTGTATTTTATATAAGCCTTCCAGGACATTGGTTACTTTATTTACTTGAGGTCAATTTAGACGTAAGTGCTTTAAGCAGCTGAAGCCAAACAAAGGTAACCTCCAGCTGCCTCATGGTCACTATAATAGTTGTAGCTTGTTCTATGTTCTCCCCATGCCTTCTTTTCTTTACATACAGATGTTTCAAGCACAGATTGCTTTGTGTACAGCAATGCATAAATTACTATTTTCTTTCACAGACTTTCAGGAATCCAGAAACACTGCACGCTGTCACTTGGTAGTAGTTTGTGAGCAAATCATGTTACCGCAGCCTCTTTGAACAGAACCAGCACTGCTAGGCTATGCAATGACATTTGGGGCTGCTAAAACTTGGAGAGTATGCCACTTGTGGTAGTATTTGGTGAGAAAACTTGAGGGTAATTGTTTGAGAGCAGAAAACTCATTCCTTACTGTTTAGGCACTTGAATGGGATTAGACATGACATAGCTACGTGTGATCTTGTGGAAATCATTTAATTTGTCTTTGCCGTATATCTTTATATGCAGAGTCAGGACTTGCAGTACTTCCTTAGCCTGCAGTGGTTTGCTGAGAAGATACATTCAGTAGTTTCTACATAGTGAACACAGGCCAGCTAGCTGGCCTTGGCTCATTTTGAGTCCTCCCACGTTTTTCCACTTGCAACCTGAAGAGCAAATGGCCCAATGGTTTTAAAAGGGTGGCCCACAGTCGCACACCAGAAAACCAACATGCAAAAGGGGCTGCACAGGTGGGACAAAGGCCCCACGCACAGGAGTGAAGTGTCACTGAGTAAGCCCAGAGCCATGTGGGGCAAAGCCGAGAAACACAGCAGCTACAGATTCATGTCTCATCAGAGACATGGGAATCTCCTGGAAACACCAGACCTGGCTGGAAAATGACACCTGCCTAATGCTCCTGATCAGCCTCAGGATGCAGCTGCAAACGGCTTCTTTCTGCTTATGCGGCTGAGGGGCATGTAAAATCCCCCTTACATGGAAACCAGTGAGATGCCATTAACCTCCACCTCGCTGGCAGCAGGACCAGGCTCCTGCGCTTTCCTCCTCCTCACCTCGCATTAAGGCAAAAACGACTTTTCCTTCCACTGAAGTTTCTCAAAAGCAAATAAATATTTATCACTCAGCAACCAAGGGTCAAGGCAACCTCTAAAACTTCAGTCACTAGAGGGCACCCTGACTGCAAAATGCGCCCGGCATCGACTGACTAAACCAGCGAAAGAGTTCCTGGTAGTTTCCTGACAGCAATATTTGAAAGGCTTCCAGCGAAAACCCACTCATTCCCTGGCCAATTATCTTCATATGGTTTTAGAAAAAAAAATGGTGGAGGTCAGAAAAAAAATGTCATGCATAAAAAAAAAATGCCATATGCAGATATAACAGACATACTCCTATTATAGCTGTCACTTTCTGGTAGTTTGTCTTTCAGTGAGTTGGTAATCTGAAACTAGATCTTAATTCAATGTGGTCACTTAATATTCCTCAAAAAGAAGAATTTTATCAAGCTCTCTTTGAAAAGTAGGTATTTAGATTCACTGTTCATGTTCATGAGCTGCTGCCTTTAGAGACCAGGAGATCTGGTCTCTCTTCATGAACATGGAAAGAAAGTTACTCTGCCTGTCAGTGATGACTACTTGAAAATTAATATGAGTAGTGAATTTGGTAAAATATTTTACTGAAAGGGAGTTACTAGCCTTCTAGTGCTGTGCTAGAATGAGGCTGAAGTATGTCTTACTTGTCAGATATGTATATGCCACACAGCAATAAACAAAATACTCTCTGAAATTAGTCTCCCACTCTAAGTATGGATGCATATTTTTAAATAATATCATCAGCTGGAGGGCTCTAACTATCCTTTTAATTAACAAGCAGATGAAAGCATGACATAGCAAGAGGTTAAAACTGCCACTGCAAACAAGATGACCAGCTAACAGGAAACAAGAATGCAAGCTGGAAGCGGCAGTAGGTGACGCAGACACGTGCACACAGTGCCCTTTTCCGTGCCCTAGACCATAGTGATCCACACCTATTGTCACCTCTTTTGTGACCGGTTCTTTCCCACACGGCAAATCCCAGCGCCACACACCGCGGGCCACCTCCGATCCCTGCACTGTGCTGACTATGGAAAATGAAATGTGGAGCTGTCAGCGGTTCCCCCCGCAAACCCACCCCAAGCAGCGGTGGTGAAACCTGGGGACCAGCAGCCGAGCGGCGCGGGCCGCACGC
>NW_010587884.1:48492-99261 GCF_000705375.1 Tinamus guttatus
CACGCAGCTTTTCATAATATCACTGCAGGTGTTAGTTGGTTTGGGCTCAAGAGGCTTCTTAGATGACTCACTGGCTTTCAAAGACATATAGGCAGATAAACACAGATGCCTATAGATTTCTGAAAATAATCTTCTAAAGTAGCATATAAAAGCCTAAATGCCAGTGAAGATGTGAGCTCAAAAACTTTAGACTATTTCTGTAAAAATCTGTAGTTAAGGGGTTGCTGCAAGAACTTTGGCCTTCACTGGCAAATAACCACTTAGCTGCAAATCTCCAATATTTAGATCCTGATTGTGTCTGGCACCAACACCTATATGACTTTAAACTTCTAATCCTAAAACTTCAGTCTTCTTGGCCAGCATTATCTGAAAAAGGGAACTTAACAAAGCATTATGAAAATAATGACATCCTAAAAGTATTAACTTGAACTAGCTGGACTTTTTTTAAATAGACTTACCATCCAGAAAGGCTTCCTGCCAGTACACACAGGGGATCTTACTCCACCTCACAAAGGATTACCATGGCAAGCCTGAACTTCCACATGAAGGGAATCACTCAAATAAATTTTGGATAATTATTCAGTAGTAGCATGTCTAGAACTTCTTGCTGAACCTCTCTCCTTGTATTGGATATCAATATGGTGACCTACTGTACACTTCTAGAGAGTAGTAGAGTAGAAGTCACAAACAAAAAGTTATCACTTCCATGTAAAGCAAATATACTTAAAAGACTGTTACATCAAAAGTAGTCTATATGTGTTTTCAAGGTGTCTTTTGAAGTTCTCTTGTATTTATTTTAGAATTCTCTATGTAAATTTTAGCCAACTAAATTTAGTTAAAAGTGTGTGTTCAATTACATATGCTATCTATACATTTCTGAATAGTTAAGTGGAATTGCAGATTATTGTTTGCATTCTAGAGTATATAACCCATTCTGTGATAATCCTGTGCATGCTGCAGTATCTCAACTGCCTCAGTAAAACATTATCCTTCAGGCTACCTGAGGTTTTTAGGGCAGCAATGCCTGCAGAGATACTTGATCAAAGTAGTCATTTTGTGCATCTCATTTGGCTAGGCCACACTGAATGAATGCTGGTTTGAAAGCATTTTATTAACTTTCCACACCTTCATACAAAAGAAGCCCACACTAGTGCTGATTTCGTATTTTTCCTTCTTTGTGGCTAGACCCGAATGCCCTTTACTCATAAAGACCCTGCTCTGTCACTAATCCTCCCACTTCAGTGTTAACTGTTTAGGGAGTAAGATGCTATTTGTGTGAGTGAAGGCATTACAATCTACTTCTTTAAAAGCTAATTTTCTTTTTTTATATCTGACACACACCTATTTAATCTGGTGTTTGCCATCTTCAGAGCTACTCAATTTACCCCAGGCTACTAGTTGTAGCCTTTTTCCTACAATGCTGAACTTCACGAGGAATCTGAAACTAAACAAGCCAAAACATCAGTCAAGGGGAAGCTTCCCTTTCCAAAAGAGAAAAACCTGACAAATCTGACAAGCTGGTGCAAAAGAGCACAGAAATCCCTACTGAAAAATATGTGGGAGGGAACGTATATTTAAAATAGGCCCGCCTAATTCAGCTGCTAAATCGATGTAAGAAGCTCTGTATGTCTGTGTGTGAGGGAGGGAGGCAGAGAGACACAGGGAGAGAGAGGCAGAAAGGGAGAGAGGGAGGCAGAGAGGGTGCAATGTGCCTTGCAGAGAGCCGGGAGCTCGATGGGAATGTTTGATTAGCTCCTCTGCTCCTCTCAGAAAGAGAAAAGGTGTCCAGGCCTCCTCTTCGCTGCCTCTGCTTCTTTAGAATAATGTTGAGTGGAGTTTGTGGTGCAGAAAAGCTTGGAAAAAATTACACTGTGATACTGGGTGGAGAAAAGGAATAAAAAGTTACACACCTCAAGCAAGGTAATTCTCATGTCGTTTCTCTATTATATTTATTCACTGGGGAGAGGGGGGAGTTGCTTGTTGGTATGCTGATAAGAGTTAACTATTTTCACTTCTGAGAAACTGTAGCGACTTACTTTTTTGTCTAACAGTTCAGCTCTAGGCACGGGATCAAAGAGCTGAGAAGAAGAAGACATACAATGAAACTGTACTTTAAATTACATATATATGTATATTATAAATTATATATAAAAGCATGAAACCCCTACTGTTAAAGTGGACACACATACTCATTGTCTGCCCAGCAAGGGCTGGACTATTTCATAAATAGTGCTGAGTATTATTCACACATCAATAGACATATAAAGGCTAACAGCTCAAATAAAATGTGTAATAGGTCGTGTGACTTCGTCCCCATTTTTTTTAAATGCTTTTACTTCCACCACTTTTTCTTTGCCTCTGTGATCAGTATGTATGGGTTGTAACATTAATTAGCTGTAGATAATGCTGGGGGCACTAATCTTTGTGATATAGGTTGGAAAAAAGTTATTATTCCAGTGATTTATATATAAATATACATGTATGTATATATATATGTACTTACAGAGAGAGTGTGAACTTTCCTGCTGGATGGATAGATATGCATGTATAAACAGTAGAGTAGCCTAGAATCTATATATCCTTTTGTGCTGAGTGCTTGTTTTGCTGGTGAGGCTCCAAAAATGAATAGCATTGTCAAGCCTGCCACAGCCATTCAGGTCTCTGCAGAGAGATTAGATTCTTGATAAGGCACTTCAAAATGCAATTTCTGTTAGACTAGTGCAAACATGAACCAAATGCCCCAAGCAAACTTTTCACAGAGCAACTTCTGAAGATGATAGTTTTGCTCCTACATTTATGGGAACTACGCCACATCTAGAGCAAAAAAGGAATTACAGATTATAGATGCAGATCTTCCTTAGAGCACTGTTCTTTTCCTCTAGCCCTTCCAAAAGTTAAACAAGTAACTAAAATCTAACAAACGCCCATATGGGAAAAAATAACTTCAGTTTAGATGTCTTTTAAAATACATTTGGCTGAGAACAGTAATAATTATATATGATTATAGCTTGATTTTTACTATATTTAAAAACACCTTGCTTTTGACTGTGTTTAAGAAAAACATGCACCTCTATATTTTTCTATTTCTGTAGTCCCACACTGACACTTTGTTAAGTTCATCCATCGAATTAGTGAGGGATGTATGACTGATCTTTTTAAAGTGGCTCAGACAGACCTCATACAAAACTAACTGCAGTGTACTTGTACATTACTTTCTCTATATTAAAATAGTATCTTATTTTACACAAACTTATTTGCTTGCATTGTTTTGATCTAACACTTCAAGTTGCAGGTCATTTTCACCAGGGCAAGAGGAAATACTTTCTGTCTTTCATTCAAGGCATAAGCAACAATGAAAAAAATCCTTAATGTCCAGACAATATAATTTAATATTGCTTTGTAATTTTACTTGTAATTAATAGTAATTTTATGTTCTTAGCTTGCTAATTTATTATGTGAGCTGCTTCTTTCATGTTCAGTGGCAGCATTCTTACACAAGACTTGGCACTGCCATTTGAGCTGCTTTTACGAGTGACACCGTGGAGGCAACCAGGTTTTCTTACTCTTGGGATGCAGGAAGGAGATCCTGTGTGGATTCTCTGGTATTTAATAAAGAATGAATTCCTACTGGAGTCTTTTCCTTTAGTGAGGACATTAACAAGGTGTTCTACCTTCACCTAGCTACCTGCTTTCACTCAAGTGAGAGATTAATTTGATTGAATGTGAATATTTCTAAAAGAAGGGGACTGCCACAGACACAGTGTAAATACAGAAGTTTGGGAAAACAGGCTAATTAATTCATATGATAGAACAGAATGATTAATTACTTCTGCCCATTGCTTTTTAGAGAACACTGCTAAAAATAAACCTGAAGTTTATATAACAGCAGCATTGGACTAAAGGACTAAATTGTAGCTGGTCTTCCTGGAGATTTTTTAACTTTTCCCTTTTCATCCCACAAAAGCCACAAACACAGCTCCAGAGAGAAAAGATAACCCTAGGCTTAGCATCTTAACCCAAGACTTGGGATATTCATGTTCAAGTCTCTGCTCTATCAAAAGCCTCCTAAATAATAGGCAGATCATTTAGGATGCCAGCTGAGCAACATAAATTGATAGCTCCATTTTCTGTGGACAAAACTGAGACTGCATTCCCTCTCTAGTGTCTTGTGCCTAAATGCCTAGAAAACAATGTTGGGACACTCACAGTCACAAATCGCCTGAGCAGATTGACTGGCATGTGTAGGTGCTGGATCAGCAGGTCACTGGCTGGAATTGCAAAACTAAAACAAGGTCTTTTAGAAGAGGAATAATGGTGATAGTGTGCATTGTACATAAAGCCACAGAATATGCTGCAGCTAAAGTAATCACCGCTCTGCTTCCCTCACCCTCCTCCCCGTTCTTACGCATGCTGGGTAGCTATAATAAGGCCAGATTCACAGAGACAGGTAAGTGCTTAAGACCTACTTAATCAGTTAAGCACTTTTTGAACTTGCCTGTGGCACAAGGAGGCCTATTGTTCACAAGGGCTCCTGCCCTGGCTAAATGTGATAGAATTCAGCTAGCATCAGGGACAATGTTGTCATTGTTCTGCTCCCAATTGTTACAGAGAGACTATAATTATCGCTCTTCTAATGACCAACCAAGCAAGATAACAACATTTTTTCTACTATGTTTAGAAAACAATGTCTTACTACGAATTTATGCTTCATTCGCCTGCCTAGCAGTCTTGGAGCGGATGCCATTCTTTTGCATCCTAATTCCTTTACTTATTGCACATTTCACACTTGGAAAACTTGAGTGAATGCTGCTCAGACTGTACAGGCTCCCTGCATCGTGGAAGAGGGTCAAAGTGGTGCACAGGTTCCCAGAAAAGCTGTAGCCATTTAGGATGTGTCTATGGTAGGGAATTAAACATCCCTGGGTGCGTTCCCAGGCACGCTGGCTGTCTGGCTGACCACAGCCTGCATCAAGCTTTAAGCTCTTTTAGCCCCATGCACAAGTGCATGCAGACCGCTTTAGGCAGAGGAAGTCTCTAAGCCCTCACACTTGCAGGGAAGTTGATGGGGAAAGTCCTAGATTAGCCAGAAATGTGCCTGGTCTATAAAGGTAGATGACCATGGCAGATGGCCTTCAGGATGAGTGGGAGAGACTACTGAAATTAGGTAGGCTCTTATGGACTCTGTGGGACAGCTCTACTCAGCAGATGATTGCTAACTAACTAACTCTGGACAGTATCAGAAGCATGGCAATTATCACAGCCCATCAGTTAGCTACCCGCATCCACAAATGTAGCTATAAGGTGCTCTGCTTCATCCAGGTCATCAACATTTAGGCAGCTCCTAAGATGACAAGTCTTACAGTCACGACCAAACTGGCCTGCTAGCATCCATTAAGTCCATTCCTACTTTTGCTTTGTCTTCGGAGCTTATTAAGAGTTCAGGGGCACATTAAGAACACTGTTCATATCAGATGTCCTTGGTATGCAACAGGGCCTCTCATAGATACGAATATGAAGAATATTATAAAGATCAACTACGATCTATTTTCTCTGTCTGACACCTTATTAAATAGCTTTATAAATACAGCACAGCCATCAACAGTCTCTCAGCTAGAACC
This sequence comes from Tinamus guttatus, assembly GCF_000705375.1. The sequence continues at coordinate 54,111 of NW_010587884.1, forward strand.
TTTTTCCTGTTAAAAAAAATGTACAGCTCCAAATGAGGTTTTACATGAGCCAAAATTTCTGGAAAAATTCTGAATGATTTTGGGTAGCTTCAAGCAATCCTTTAATGTTCCCACTAGGGTGTATTGGGGATTTCCAGGAGCTCCAGGCTTGTACATAAAACTGTGGAAATTTTTACCTTCTCCAAAATTGCTTGTTTACAGGAAAATTTGAATGCCACCGTCTCTGTACCTCTCAGTCTCTCCACCACGTTCCTTTAAGGATTCAGAAGGCTTCATTCTTTCTTTTTTTTTCACCAAATCTGTAATTTACCCTGGAGTCTGCAGGACAAGGGTGAGACATACAGGACTACTGGCAGCAGCACTGTGTACCCTGGCCCTGGTCACCTCCAGTGAGTCAGTTATGAGAGGGCAACAGCTCAGTGACTCCTGCAGCTCCTTCCTACCACCTTCCAGCCAGCATCTGCCTTGCTTGGTCAAGCCCATCTCTTCCCTCTTTCTCACAGCGCGCCTGCAGGACTCCAGCACTTTGCTCTCTGGGGCTGCAGACCTGCCTTTTGTGCCTGGATGCGACACAGTGGCCATGCGGTTCCTCCGAGCACCATTTGACACGGTCCCCATGCATAAGGGACGTGGGAGCCCACACAGGCAGGGCACAAGCTGGGAGGTCACCCACAAGCTCCACCTGTGAGGTTGGACATTCCCCCTTGAGGATTTTCAGGTGGTCCTATTAGCAAGGCTGCCCTCTGCTCCACATCCTTGATGGGAATGTGCCTCATGCGAGTTGTCCACCACAAGCAAGGGCAGGTCCTTGTGTGTGTTGACCCATTCTGACTGAGCAGTCGGTCCTGGGGAGTACTCTGTTATACACAACTGCTCCCTCTTCACATTTTGGGCTCCAGATGGGGAAACAGACTGCTAGCGACTGGGTCAAATTCAGGGTGAACTCCTCTCCAGCCACCACACTTGTTCTTTGACAAGAGGAGTTGGAAGTACCATCAGGTTGTTGCTTGGATGCCTGCAGGTTTTTAGGAGAGACCTGAATGAATCAAAGTTTTTGTTTTGCTTTGGAATCAAAGAAAATTGTGATTAGCAATGACAGGCAGCCTTCCTCCATCTCATACGTGAACCATTAATAGCATTTTTTTTTCCTGAAAGAAAACACCCAAAAGGCATCTGAGGTGGATATGAGGGAGTGAGAGGGAATGATTAATGCAATAAGTCAGGAGCAAATACGATTTTTGAATTTTAAGGGCATTTACAAAATACATTAGGGGGAAAATGTCCAGCCTGGAACTATCATTTAAGAGAGACCTATAAAGCAGAAGTGAAATTATTTCCTCAGCTTTTTTCAGCTGGCTTCCAGCACAAAAGCAGATTTCAGCTTAGCTTTCCAAAATGCTTTCTAGTTTCCCCTAGTTTGAGTAAAATTGTCATCATTACTAGGTGTTCCATTTCATTGATGAATTTTACCACTTAACCATCTTATTTCAAAGCAGTGCCACATAATAGGATAGTTCCAGATATTTTGTTAAATATGCCTCTCTTCTGAATCCTTATCCAACCAGTCTACGGCTTTGGCATGATGAGTGAGTAGTCATGCTGACTGCAGGAGGCACTGAATTGATGCAGTTTCCTTTTTGTGTGTGTGAGAGATGTTGTATAAACTTACTAGCATGCTTCAGTTTTGCCTTTGTAGTACTTATATAACTGAAGGGATACATGCCTTTAATAAGCAGAGCACAAACATCCTAAAGTTTCTCTGAATTTCTGCTTCTAAGTTTTTACCCAAATAAAAGGTTTCAAGCTTTGTTTGAACACGTTAGAAGAATCCATAGAACCATCCCCAGGGCAATCTGCAGTTTTTTCAGTGTCTTTAACACCAATTCTTCCCTTTCAGGCCAAATATCTACCTTCAGGGGAATTCTGACACACTACAGTAAATCTTAGCTTGCAGTCAGCACAATAGTGCTGGTATTCAGTGCTTTTATATTGGGTGTCCAACCTCAGAAAGCATGTATTACACTTTAAAAAGACTACCTAACTCGCTATAACTGGATATTTTTGTTGAAAATAGAAAATGGTGCACTTTCTACAAAGTGAAAGAAAGAGGAATGTGAAACCAAACACTGGCACAGCCTTCAGGCCCTGCTGAAGATACTTCCATGTCTCCTGAGCCAACTGTTGGCTCTCAGTTTCTGGAGGAAGTGACTGTGCCAGGGATGCAGTTTGGGGCCTGACTGAGGTTTAAGTAGGGCTGGTTGTGTTAGGGGAGGGAAGGAGGTGTTCTGCAACAGCACCATTTCACTAGGAAAGCTCCAGTGCTCACAGGAGATCTGGCTCTGTGAGGGCAGGGCGGGAAACAGAAAGGTAAAGTGTAATGACCCAGGATTCAGTCATCTAGATGTTCCCAATTCCATTTCCTCTGTGGGTGGCATATGCTAAGCATATTTCTTCCTTTGCTGGAAGGGACAGGCCAGACTTTAGCATAATTGAGGGTTATCTCCATGAGACAGAAGAGAAAGCATAACCATTGCAGTTTTACTTAGGCCCTGAGAAATGTCTGGCAAAACAAATCACATGACAGCTTTAAATAAATTATCTTCTTTTGAAAGCACTCCAAGGAAAGCAGAGGTCCTGATTCATCACTGTTACTTCAGCACTATGTTGGTTTAATTTCAGAACATCTCACGGGTATAAAATGAGTAGCATATGCCTGCTAGGGTGTTTTAATTCATTCCTAAATTTCTAGGTATAGCATCTTCTCATTATTCCTACCTGACCAGAGCCCTTTTGGACTAAATTCTTTTTGCAAGTCTACATAGAAAAATCTCTGAAAGTAGTTCTAAAAAAGAGGACTCAGGTGCCCCAAGTACAGCTTAGTCAGAATTTAGACCCCCTAAGTTCAAGTATACAACCCATAAGGAGCTGTCCTGGCTGCTGAGGCTCTGTGAGGCTCTGGTCTTGTCATCATTTTGGGTCTCTCCACTCCTGTTAGTATTTTCACCTTCTTTCCAGAGCTGTTCATCTCGCTTCTGGTGGGAGGAAGGACACCTGGAATTGACAAGTTAGGGACCAGATCCAATATGACCAATTCAGGCACCTCATTTAGCTGGGATCAGACATCCTGTAGCACATACCCTCTAAAATCAGCAAAGGAAGGGAAGTTCTCCTAAAGACCCCCTCATTATTTCTCGTAAATACCCATACCACACTTCAGTGACTTGACAGGCACCCAGTGAGAGGTATGGGAAGCAGCAGGCCAGCTGACTCTCTTCTGAGTTAGGTACCTGATGGAGCAGAGCAAAGCACCTTCTAAAACAGCGTGTGGCAGCCCCCCCCCAGTCAACGCTCTTTGTGTAAAACTCCTAATCAGGAACAACAGGGCTCAGGGCCATCCTCTTCCTCAGAGAGTTGAACCCACATTTCCCTCATCACCAAAGAGGCTCCTTGCCATCAGTCTCCAAAGGAACCTCGTGAGGTTGGGGTGTGCCCTAGTCTCTGTGTTGAAGCAGGGCCCCAGTACAACCAGGAATGTTGGAAATGGGATCAGAAAGAGAGCAGCCGAGAAGCCTGATCCTTGTCTGGGAGCAGAGCAGGGCCTGAGCTCATGGCTTTGGTCCCTGAACAGAGCAGATAGATCACAGGCCATCCAAGAGGTTAATCAGCCCAATGTGGGCACAGTTCCTGCGCACTGCCAACAGTAAGCACAGCCCATCCATTGCATTTCTTGGAGAAACAAAGCAAACTGTATAGCAGTACAGTGGAAAACAGCACCTGCCTCAGGAAGCAAGCAGTGTTGAAGCCCACGGGTAACACCTCTGAAGCAAAAGCCTAAATGCAAATTGGAATGACTGTGATCACCAGCTCTGCTATGGAAAGGACGATTATTTGCAGAGGTGGGGACCACTGCAGACCCGAGTGTGGGATTCCTGTGGCCTGAGAATGACACAGAGTGTGTAGCTATCTCTAACTCTAATGCATAATATTTCATACAACTCCTCTACCACAGTGAAGGGACCTGCAAGCACAAAATCGTGTATTTCCTTGGCAGCTTTCCTTCTGAGACACTAGAAGATTAGGCAAAAGGCACCACCACGCTCTGTCTCATTACAGGCTCCAGGAAGCACTCTTGGTTTTGAGTCCTAGCTCACCCTAGTCGACACTCCTAGTTTATTCCTAACCTGCAGATGCACCCGTGTTCAAACAGGGGACAGACTTTCAGACCAAGCTCTTCCTTTTGGCATTTCCACTTCCTGCTGTCTGGCCAAGGTGTCCTGCTTGCAGCCACTGTCCAGGCTGGAGGAAAGCTGGAGGAGGCTGTGGAAGTAGGTACAACCTGACGCCGTCTGCTGAAAGTCTTGAGTTCTTACTGACTCTTCTCATAACAGAGTGCAGGCAAATAGTTTTATCTTTGATACGATACAATATAGTATGTCCTACCCTAGCAGATAGTGTTAGCACAGATAGTAACTTTCCCTTGTTTAAATTATAGCACCCACCTTGCAATTTCCTTCATGTATGGAAGAAAGCAGTTAAGCTTTCATTCACCTTTTTTTTTTAATAGCAGAAGATGATGAAGTCTGTGGTATTTTTTAGTTCCTGGCCGAGTATATTCTAACTCAGACCAGCACAAGCGGGAATTCAGTGTTTCATGTGGATGAGTTTTACCCTTGCAAAACTGCATTTCAGACCTTCTGATAGCCAGTGAAACATCAGTATCTGAAACATGAGGGCAGCCTAAGTCTCTGAAAGGAAATACAGTTATCAAATCTGGTTTCCTGGCTCAACAGGATTAATTGACTGCCTTTTTAAAATAAACTAGGGCTTTTGTTTTTATGTATAGTCTGTCAGAGCAACACAATGCCCTAAGTATACATCATTCCTTCCCTCTGGGAAGAAAGGAGGTGAGAATAAATCATATGTGGCAGGTTTTAGTCATACTACCTAGTATGCACCAAAATGCATAGCTATTATTGCATTGCTGCGCATGGTTTAAGTACCACAGGGACGGAATAAGAACATGAAAAAGAGAGAAACATTTTAAAAAAGGAAACAAGAGAAAAAGAAATCCAAAGATGATCACCTCTTGTTTATTCAAACCAGTTTACTCACACCTACACCAAACCCACTTGATTTTTCTATAAGGAGTACATAACTACTTCATCCCACAGGATAGTTAAGGATAGTATTGTGAACTCCACACGACTTGCTCAAATATCTTCCGAACAAAGTCCACTTCTGTTTTGCTGTTGTGTCACTGCTGCTGCTGTGTTAAGGCTTCTTGAGAAGAACAATAACACACACTGCTGCAGCACAAAGACAGCACACAAAATTAATTTCTGCAACATAGGAGATTACTGGAAATAAACCGCTTACTCTTGCAGAGACAAAACACATGACACTAACAAAGAGTTTCTGTTTGCACGTGTAATGGACTGCAGTGCCTTAAACAGAATTCAAGGACTTAAAACCTGCCTTCTCCTTTAGAAGTGTAGTTTGCCTTCAGTGACAATTTATATGGATTTGAACAATCTGTTTGTTTGCAGAAGGGTTTTTTTGTGTGTGTGTATAGTTCTCTCTCAGAGAGGAGAGGACAGGGAGCTTAACCAGGTGTGCTTAAATAACAAGGTGTCAGAAAAATAACTGCAAAAGGCTGAAGTGTAAATCCGTGAGGCCCCCTGATGATAAGTTCGTAATGTTATCAATAGATGACTCTGTGATTAAGTATTTTTCAGTGAGGGGTCAGGTTACATGTCAGACATATTTGAAAGATTTGAGGTTGAGTAATTTTCAGAACAGAAATAATGTCTTGGAGAAAATGGGAGGGGTGGCTTTATCCCACTTTATCCCATCATATCCCATATTAGCAGAAAATGAAAAAGATAGATTAGGTAAATTGAGGGAGGAGGGGGTAGATTCTGTGTGCTTTTTGGAATAAAACCAAACAATTTAATAAGTTTGATGTGTAAATCTGTCTTACACATAAAGATCGATCATTTTATACACAATATGGTGAGCTGATGTTTCTAGGAAAAAAATTTGGTTAAAAATGTAGTGAATTTAGCTCACTACATCATAGTAGTGAGACTAATAATGGTAAAATAAAAGGTAAAATGACAGAAAAACTCACACTACAGATCAACCGAACATAGACACTTTTGGTTTTGTTTTAATGGGAAATATTTATCCAGTAAAATAACAAAGGAACAGTAGCACATCAGTGCGTAATAGCACAACATTATTCTTAACCGTCTAAAGGTAAAACACCTCAGAATCTGTCATTGTGTACATATGCACTAAAGAGTCTGTAATTTGTCTGTGTCCATTTGCATGACCAGAGCCTTACTTTCTGATTCCAGAGAAAAAGAAAAATAAAAGCACTATTTTATTCCAGTCTTTTTTCACTCTTTATCTTTTGGAAGTAGCAGCTTTCATACTAATACACAGTATAGGGGGTCTCAAACAAACTCTCAATCTTCATCCAGGTAACTCCCTAGTCTCTGAATACAGTGAATGCAAACAGACTTTCTGCAATAGGAAGTTTAGAGCATCTAAGCCAGACACTCAACATAGATTGCATACAGGGTGCATGCAAGTGTAGCTATGACAACACATCAGTTTTGTAGGTGTATTATCTAAATGCTTCTGTTAATTTTCCTATTGAAATAATATCTATTATTACAGGAAATGGTGTCTGCTCACTGAACTCTTGCCACCTGATAGGTTTTACATCTGAATTCTTCTTAGATGTTTTAGGAGAAAAAAACAAACAACAACAACAAAACCCCACACAATTCCTATCGCCTTGGGAAGCAATGCCACCAGCAGACGTGGTGAGAGAGATGGTGATTGCAGCCTAAGCGTGAGGCAGTGCTGCCTCAGAGCACTGCACTGCTCAGGGCACTCAGGGACTGCAAGGCCTCAGGGACTGCAAATTCTGGCCCCTTGGGACATAAGGACTTTGGGGACAGCAGGGCCCTGGGGATGACAGACTCATATGAACACAATGAGAATTTCTGTGCAACACTAGTTTTGCAGGTGGTTTATACCTTTGTCGTACAGGAAAAATTAAGTAGCATGGGAATCTCTCCACAACACACACAGCAATTCACCAAGGTTTTAGATGTGTCCTTTACCATTTCAGATCTTTTCTACTCTAGTTAAACTGAAGATAACAACAGTACTAAGGCAAATACTGTCAGGACAAATTCCTACAAACCTCTTGACTTTAAACAAAGATGTCAACAGTGATTTTACTTGCTGAAGATTTTGGGGATGCTCATGTTAAGATGCCTTTTCTAAAGACCAAGTCAACGGCAATATAGCCTGTAGCAGTATATGATGGTTCAACAAATGATCAGCAGCTCTCATAATATGCCTTTTCTTTTTAATGGGATTGATCCGAAAGGACAGTAGGTGTTATGGAAGTGAGAACTGTCATTGCCTTCCGTTGCCAGAAATGGAAGTCTACTTTTCAATACATTTGAAGATCTCACGGTCTTAGCACTGGATTGAGGGATGTAAGTGGATAGGAAAGCATCTGAGCTGGGAGGGAAACTCTGCTCTGGAGCTCACTATCATTGCTTTTTGAGAGCCTCACACCAGAAATACACTGCAGCATATGATTCAAATGATTTTATTCTCAGAGGTAGGCAAGATTTTTTTGCATGTAAATAACAACAACAGCTACATCAAAATGTTACCAGGCAACTGTTATTGCCGTTATAATTTGGACAGCCTAGGGCTACCCGTGACCATAATATATTTTGCAGAAACCTGCTCAGGGTGGTGAGCAGTCTCCCAAGCCCCTCCAGAACTCAGTCCTGTGTCTTCTGAGCAACTTCTGTTGCTTTTAGTTTTGGCAGTCGAGTGGGAAGATTGTTTTAGTAAGATTACTAGGGACAGACATAGTAAGAAAGAACCAAAGTGCTATTGTTAGTGCTCTTGCAGTCCTGGCATTTTAAGTTTTCTGACTATAGTATGGAAGTAGAAATCAGAGGTGCAGTTCACCTGTAGAAAAAAAGGATTATAAATTTTACAGGTGTAGAGTTGGCTGAAGTCAGTTTAGAGTCTAGCATACCATTTTAGTCATCCTCACTCAAGAAATAGGCCTGAAAATCATAAAATAGAATCACAGAATCATTATGGTTGGAAAAACCTTCAATATCGAGTCCATCCGTAAGCCCCTCGACACCATACCTGTTAAACCATGTCCCTAAGCACCTCATCTGCATGTGTCTTGAACACTGCCAGGGACTGTGACTCCACCACTTCCCTGGGCAGCCTGTTCCGATGCTTGACTGCTCTTTCAGTGTAGAAATTTTTCCTAATATCCAATCTGAACCTCTGCTGGTGCAACTTGAGGCCATTTCTCTTTGTCCTATAGGTAGTTATTTTGGAGAAGAGCTCGACCCCCACCACACTACAACCTCCTTTCAGGTAGCTATAGAGCGTGATAAAGTCACCCCTGAGCCTCCTCTGCTCCAGACTAAACAACCCAGCTCCCTCCGCCGCTCCTCCTAGGATCTGTGCTCCAGCTCCTTTACCAGCTTCGTTGCCCTTCTTTCAATACATGAAGAAATGAAGAGCAATTAAATAAAAATGCGGAAACACTGTATGTGAAAACAGATTGCAGAAAGTTTTTCTCTCTTCCATATCTATTTTGTCACTCTAAATTTCCTTTTTGGGTAAAGGGCAGGTTCTGTTTATAAGCATCTCTAAGTGAAACTTGTCTCTAAGTGAAATTGCCATGTTGTCCAGGAAAAAAGAAACCATCCTTGCCCTGGACCTTTCCAGATTTAATATTCTGTGCATATTCTTCCTTGAAAAAAAGCTAACTTTGAGTTTAGCACAAATCTTTCCATTCGTAAGCAGATGATCAAGTTTTTTGAATACCAAGTCTATTTTGATCCTTGAGCCTTCCTCTACAAAAACACTTTTTTTTTTCTCCCTCTCAGACTTTTTAGTCCAATGTTTGTTAGGCATCTTGTGGTATTTTAATGACTCTATGAACTGCCAGTACAAGATTCCCTCCAACAGTCACCAAACAACCAACACTTTGGTTACTAGAAACAAGAAATTAATCATCATGCATTATGATAATTTCCTCTTCTTTTTCTTTATTTCCACGTATGCCTTATTTAAAATGGTTTCCTAATTATTCTTCAGCAAAGATAAAGAGTTTCATTTCTCTCATTAAAACAACAGTGTAATACAGAAATTTCTGTCCCCTGACCACTACAGCTGCTTAATAAACTCATTGAGCCTACCTGAAGTCTTTGAAATCCAAAGAAATTGAGGATATATTGGATTCCATGGTACGGGTCACTGTAAGGTTTCCAGCAGCTAATCTGCAGGAAACATACATTGTAACTCACAGTCTGTGACATGTGCAACAAATATCACACATCTCTTTCTAAATTGCCTGCTTTTTTTTTTATTGACTTTTATTGACTTTCCAAGACTTCCCATATGTGTAAAGTAAAATGGCAATAGACTAATTCTAACTATGTTCAATGGCTAGAAAAGAAGTGATTTCTTTCCTCAGAATATAGATTAATATTATAAGTCCGAATCTCTGTCCGTCATGACTTTAGACACTGAAAATGTTAGAAGTAGAATTAGTATTGAAATTAGAATATAGTTCAGAAAAAGGAATTGCTTCTACACGTGTGGATTCTGCCCTCATGTATATTCACCTTACCAGCAAATTTCATTCAGAAATACTCCTTATACAGTGTAGTTCCTGATACAGATACACACAGAAAGGCAGAGATAGGACAGAGATACCCTTGTACTTGTTGCCTTTTGCAGAGAAAAGGGCTGTTGCATGTTGGGTTAGTAGCCAGCTGCTCATACTTTCAACATGAACATACCCAATTTCAGTGAATTGGGGAGCTCGCTCTGTCTTTATCTTTTTGTTGGACCCGCTGTTTCAAACGAGGAGCAAGTCACCCTCCCTCCTAACTATTCTAAAAGAGAATGTCATCCAGATTTTCTAACAGAGAGTTCTCTTAACCTTGAACACATACCCTGGCATGCACACATACACAAACACAAAAGGAAAGAGATTTCTCATGCAACTTCCAGTTGATGGTAGAATTACAAGATAAGTTAAAAAATCAAACCATGGAAATGTCATAACCCAAATATAATCTATTCCAGTAACATCAGCTGCTCCAGAAAGCCTGTGAGAAGAAAATTCAGCACATGAGGACTCTGAATGGTTTCATGGTTTTCAGTGTCAGTTATTGTTCCTTCAAATGTAGCCTGATGTACTTTTCTTTTCCTTTGCAGAATTTCCTACTGATATATCTAGACCTTGCCTTTCTTACCATGAAGGCCTCAGTCATTGCAGCCTTTTTTGGTAAGTACACCTGATCTGCTATATATATATGAGCTCGAGTGGAGCTAGGCCAAGGATCCCTGTAAAATAACAATATCACTTTAAGATTGCGAGTCTGCATACTTCACACTTGGGAAACATTCATTCTCTGTTTTATTCTGAGTTGTCCAAGAATGCAGGGCTTTCCATGACCAAGGAGTGCCAAAGTAAGTTTGCAATAAGCCAAGCAGGATTTCTTTATATACTTCTGTATCTCTCTTTGACAAAGGTACAGTCACCATGTAACCTAGCTGTGCTGTCTGGCTTTTATTTCAATGTTCCCATGCAATATTCCCTCTAGCTGGAACCCTCAAAACTTGCAGGAGATAGACCTTTATCTTCATAGCTATCCATACAGTTCTTCTCTCCTTGCTACAAAAATTATTTTATCCACATAAAATCATGCCCTAACATTGTATTCAGCCAAGACATTCCAATTTCTTTTATGCTCTCTCTCTGTTTCTCTCTCTTTTTTTTTTCCCTCAAAGTAAAAGTTATCCTTGGTAATACAATTATGCCAATGACAAAAGGTCCCAATGGTGCATCCTCACTTCAGATCCTCTTCTTTCTTTTGAGCAAGTTCTAAGAGTTAAGTCTGGAAATTCTCTCAAATCAGTCTAGCGGGAAAAGAGTAAAGAAAAAAATACAATTGCTATCACATATTTTAGTAAGATTAACCTAACAAATCATCAGAGGATCAACCAACACATAATAGAGCATTTTAATTCCCTCTGAAAGGTCAGACTAGGGAAGGGTAAATAGGAAGGTGAAAATATTTGTAATATGGCTATTACCCGTAATATATTGCTTGTAAGATAAGCACACAGAATGAAGTTTCAGTATGTCATACATTTCTCAAGTAAACCTGACAAGATAACCACATACAGAGAGTGCAAGATATGTTTTAACCTGTGTATTTTGCTCTTGCTGTTAACAATTTTCAAATCGTAATTATGCTTACTGAAGTAAAACAGTGCCCTTGCTGAGACAGGATACTGGGACATGCTACTCTACAATCTCATACAGTCCATAGTGCTGTCTGGTAGCCCATACAGGCCACCACTAGAGACCAATGAGTGAAATTTCATACTGCACTATTAAGGGCTAAACTCCTCACAAAGGCTGTTGAGGAGGAGCTTTCTCCCCATAACTTCACAGGTGTTTTATGTACACAGAATGTTGCACATCCTTAGCGTCTCTTTCTCACTAACTATAAGGTGTTTTCATTACTTATGAAAATATCTGGATCTTTCATGATTTTCTTGACCATATGTACTCAATAGCGTCTTTTGATAGTGAGTTCCACAAACTGACATGTGAGATGAAATGGTTTTTAATCCCTTTGAAAAATACTCACTTTATGGTAGATACCATCTTGTCTGCAAAGTTCAGAAACCTAAATGTGGCTTAGAATATTTCCATCTCATTTCTTCAGCTAGTTCAGTCAAACATATGAAATTCCATATACAGGAAATTGTGGTGACCAATGCTACTGTCCACCATTTTCCTCATACTATTTTTCAATTTTTTCTAGGTGTATTTCTTACATATACATATGCAGCTAAGGAAGCCATGAAGAAGACTAAAAAGGCTAAGCTATGTAAGTCATCCCAGTAGTATGTTTGGTTGCTTTACAGAAGTCAAGTCTGGTGCAGAAAAAGTCCAAAGAAGTGAAGTTACATTTTGGTAACTCTTTACAAATCTCTGTAGACACAGTGGGAACATATATTAACTAATATATTCTGTTAGTGAAGTCGCATCACTGAGTAAAATAAGTACCACTAAATATGTGTGAGAAATATATCACATGATTCTCTCTTAAAATATATCTCCATGGGCAACCAGGAACTGTAAAAGGATCATAGTACTAAGGCTGCAAAGAGACATAACTATGTGAAATGAATGTGCTGCAACATGAGGACATATAGTTAGTTAGCAGGAAGAGGTGGTATATGTCCTATGTGCAGGTCTCTATAACTTTAAGCTCTGCTCCGAGAAAACAAACATTCGAGGTCAAAAATGCCCACAGACCTTTCTGTTCATCATGAGTTACAGTCACATCCCTTAGTAGAGGAGTTATGAAGATGCATAACACATAAGCATTGCTTGCATCTCTAAAGCGTTTGTGTAAGTGTAGGAGAGGAAAATTTCCCTGTCACCCAGCTCACACATTCCGTAACAAGGTCATTCAGCTGTGGAAACATTCAATCTGACTTTCCAAAGATTTTGTGCTCACAGATGTACCCCAGATCGACTGTGACGTCAAGGCGGGGAAGATAATCAATCCAGAATTCATTGCAAAATGCCCTCCTGGATGTCAAGATATAAAATATCGTGTTTATGGCACAGACATTTATGCTTCTTTTTCCAGTGTGTGTAGCGCTGCAATCCACAGGTGAGTGAGTTTAAACGAGTCAGATGCTCAGACAGAACCATAATTTCAGTGTAAGGAGCTCTTGTTCTTTCAGGTTATTTACAGTTGCCTCTGCCTTGCAGATTTGATCGCAAGCTGCTATTCTAGTAGAAAACACATGAGAAAGACTATGATATTATGATTCCAGTCATAAAATGCTGTCAATCCTGCATCCCAAATGAAATTAGTCATGTTTAAAGGTGCTTCACAATACTAGGAGAAATGTCTTGAGATCTGCAGTTCTCATTCATGTGTAGCAAGTGATTATTGCGTTACTATTATTTGAGTGGAAGAGGAGGATAGAGTTGTTGCTATTAATAAATGTTCAGAAAAAAAAAATGTCATATCACCAGTGATGAAAATATGCAATTCACATGGTTCTGGGATTAGCTGGCTGCCCAGGTTTCAATTTAATCATTCTCAACATCGAATGCTGAGTAATAGTCTACAGGAAAGAACTATTTGCTACAAGAAAAGGACAAATATACACAGAAGATGTTTTGCAAAGTTTTGTTTGCCAGGTCAAAATGTGCAGAAATCTTAAATGGAGAATAACTTGGCATCAACAACACATAACAATTATAGGCAGGATGCAAAGACCATAAGATTCAAGTGAAAATGCAGTAAGAACTCGTAGTCTGACCGACATCTTGACTTCATTTTGAGCACTGTTGTGGTGCTTCTGGTTCTATGAAACAGCGAATAGCTGAAAATTAGGCACTTTGTACTGTATTTGAAAAACAGCTTCCCTTAACAGTGTGTTAGGAACCTGGAGCAGCATTGATGGAGAAAGGAAAAGAGTTTTGTAAACCTTAGGTGACACCAGCAGTACCAGCACTGGGATCTTCTGTCTTCTCACTCTCTTCTCAGTCCTACCCTGTGAATTGCTCCTGTTATGTAATAAGCTGCTCCAGTATGAGCTGGTGAGATTAAAGGGCAGCTTTTGGTGGCTCCGTGAAACCCTCTGCAGCCCTCTCTGCAGATAGACACGTCTGTGCGATGCCGCTGCCATCTCCTGGCTGCCACCACGCGTGCTCAGCTGTTGGCCATGGAGATGACTGTCAAGTGGCTGGCAGACAACCAGCCAATGCTGCCTTCAGAGAGCTGCACACACGGAAATTGTGTGAATGCCCCTGCTAGCAGAGCTGGCCCCAAAGGCAAGTCACAAGCTTCATTCAAAATACCGACAGTGAATACTCACAGTTCAAAAGCTGGTTACCTGTATTTTTGGCGTAGAGCATCTCTATTTTCTTCATTTGCCAACTAAGTTTGCATTTTTAGCTTATATGTTGCATTTCCATAATCCGCAAATTTGCTTTCCTTGCAAGTATTTTACCATCAGCATCTTGCAATCATAAGAGAAATCTACATCTCTAGCATATTCTTCACCTTTTTTTGCTGTTCATTTCTTATTTTCCAGCACTGTGTAATTTTTGTCAATGATATTATCCTTTTATAGTAGCAGTCACAACTTGGTTTCCATACTCACCTACTAACGCTATGGTCAGGTTTCATACACTGAAAGTGTTTTGTTTGTCTTGAGATATGTATCACAACATATGATAAACACCATTTAGTGTGTACCACACACACAGCCTGTCAGGTTTTTGACAACTTTCAGTAATATTTTGTTGAATTTACTCCAGACTGAGATCAAAAGCAATCTAAATTTTCTGCTAAATTATTCAGTACATATACTGGAATTTGAAGAAAACATCAGTTTTTACAAAACAAAAAGAGGACAGGGAGGTTTGCCTCATATTTGTCTAGCTATTTCTGCTGCATAATTGGCCCTAAGACTCCTCTGACTACATTTCTACAAATCTTCAGTAGTTCAATAAATCTTGTAGGGATTTTAATGAAGACAGAAACGGGTTCTCTGCAATTAGGTCAAATTCAAACACAGAGCTAGCAAATGGGAAGAGCAAACAGACCTAAAACGCATTTTATAGCAAATGATTTTCTCTATATTGAAGAAGTACAAATATTTATTAACAGCAGACCTAGCTGCCTCTTCCTAGCTTCACTATAGCACCTGGTTTAAAGAAAAAAACAAAAGGTGTAGACTTCCTACCTCCCAACCCTGTTGAATGGTTTCTGTTTTTGCGATAATTTTCTCCTTTGGATACCATGTTTCCCCCTTGCAGCGGCATAATTGACAATGCAGGTGGGAAGATCCTCGTCCAGAAGGTTGCTGGCCATTCTGGTTACAGAGGGAGCTTCTCGAACGGGGTCCGATCCCTGTCGCTGCCGCGTTGGAGGGAGTCCTTCCTCGTTGCAGGTACTGTGGAAATGTGCCAAGTCCCCAACCAGGCTGCCCAAAGCAGTGAATTGTGCGAGTTGGGAGCGGGCAGGAGGGACAAAACAGTGTCACCATGAAGCTTTTCCACATATTTAGGCTTTCCAGCAAAGGCAGGTTTCAAAGGTTTCCTCCACCAACATCGTAACGCAGCTAGCGGTCACAGTTACCTGAGTTCTCCAAGTTCTGGTAGTTTATTTATATGCCTACACATTTTAAACTAAAAGAGTTCCACCCATCTCAAGCCATAGACAGCCATAGTGTATTTATGCAGAAGCCTATATCAATCAATAGTACCGATGAAACCCAAATATGTTGCCAGTTCTCTTCATCTCTGTTAGCCAAATGGTTTCAGTATCCACTGATTTCCAAGGAAATCCACTTTAATACTAACTCTTTTTTCTCCCCATAGTGTACAGCAAGACATGGCATTACTTTGGACTCACTAAAGAGATTCACAATATTTTGGAAGTTAAAACTTTTTAATACCAACTTCAGATTCTCTTAAACCTGCTTGTCGCCATTCTGCCCATGGGAAGCAGGGTCTAGGTTGCATTGCTTTATCCACTATTTCTAAATCTAACTTCTTGCAGCATCCATACAAGTGCTCCAAACTTCTCCTGAGGATTTAGGTATGACCAGCTAATATTAGTTAATTACATCACTTCTGGAAAAACCAGCAGTTGAAGCAACCAAATAGCCACTAAAAATAAAGAAATGGTCTTTTCATGTGAAAATTTGTGAATAGCAAAGGAGCTCTCAGAAAGTGACCAAAGTGAGCTGCCATCTGGAATCGGTATTAATATATTTGGATGCACCTTTTTACAGCATTCTCCAATGGGTAGACCACATTATGAGAGGGATTTATTTTGGATGAGTAGGAATTTCCTGGAACAGTTGAATTGCTACTTATACTTGTTGCTGTTTTTTTTTTCCCAACAAACAGCACATTGTACATAAATGGGAAATAAAAATTTTTACCTCAATAGCTGCTCAATTGCTGTCTTGTGAAACTGCAGGAATTTGAGGCTTATAGTAGCAAATCTTTATTCTTGATTAATTAAAGAAGAGACAGAGGGAAGTTACAAACACATGTGAGATGAGATGAGGAATCAGGATACACATAGGCATGATGACATTTCTTCCTTGTGTGCTTAATTTTCTCATGTTGAGTGCTCCCAGTGAAGTCCATGGAACTATTCAGTTTATAAACAGGTTCAAGCATTAAAGCAAATATAATTTAAAGGTAGGTAGTAGGTAGGAAGTCCTCACTGTTTCTTCTTAAAGTGTGAGTTTATATGTGGGACATTTAGAAGAATGAAAAACCAGGAATCCAGTGCTGTTCATCTCATTAGCCTGAGGATGAAGGCAGACAGATCTCATTCTCAAAAAGAAAAGAGTCTTTTTTTTTTTTAACAATTATGAGTCAAAGGATTCCCAATAAAAATACAAGGTCATCCAAGGCATTAATTTCAGGACAGCTTTTGAGCTTTAACTGAATCACCTCTCCACCAGCAGATCAAAACTGTATGTGATAATGTACCCTGGAAAAGTGCTGACAGTTGATTCCTAGTCAGGATATTGTCACAAAGAGTTTGTGATATTTAAATTGTGAATAAGCATCCAAACAAAAGGGCCCTGAAGAGGAATCCTTCAGGGAGCCAGGCAATGAAGTGGCGTGATTTAGGAGCAGCGGGGGACACGGCCTGTCCCCCGGGATTAAAGCAGGGAGCGCACCAGGAGGTATGCAAATGGCCTGGTGTTCGCTTTCAAGCGCTGAAACGCCTTGGCACTCAGCTGAATGACTCCATTCAGTGCAGTGGGAGTTTTGCAGCTCCCGGGTTGAGAAAATAGAGTCCTAAACCTCCGGGTTTGCTCCTGACAAATAGGCTTGAGAGGGTGAGCAGCCACCACCTCATTGCTTGTACTTCAAACAGGCAGAAGGTGAGGTTTTCAACCCACACGTCGCCCATCTTTAGGTATGTTAAGCAAAGCTGGCCTAGGTGCAACTTTTTGCAGATGATACATCAATGGAAAGGACATACAGCTATTGCTCCAGAAAGCAGGGCCACGCTCAGGCCATGTCTCAGACCTTCCTCTGAGCCACGCATGGGACCCAAGCTGCTGTTTATCAAAATCCCCAGAGTTCAGGAGTAGCCAGCCTCCCCATGCCAGTTTGCTTCCCCAGTGGCAGCCTATTTGCCCAAATTTGCCTGGTTAGCACAGAGAGATTCTAAATTAAAATCTGATTATTAGATTATCGCTACATCCCTGTAACAACCTTGTACATCTGACAGCTCTAGCTCTGCCAGAGATCCATAAAAGCTCTTAGCAATTACCTGTTATCAAGTAACTTTTCCAGTTTCCTACCACGCTGGTAGAAAGGCTCTCCAAGATTCAATCTCTAGACTAATGACCTAAGATGACAGCTGTCATGCTTAGAGTGACATATACACAGGCCTAAAAGAATCTGCTGCAGAAATAAGGGAAAGCAAAGAAGAGGTAGGTCTAACATGAGATAGCACAGATGTACACAACAGTGCAGCATCTCATAGAGTCACTTGGGTCCAGAAGTCCCATGTCCACCACATCCAAACTCCCACAGACACAGCTTCTAGAGGACAGGGTGGTCTTTAGTTCCCCAGGTTTTGCTGCAGCAATTTTCATTCACTGGTGTAGATATCTCTTCTGATTATCAAAACTGCCCCATGAGACAGAACTGCATGGCTGCACATGCCAATGGAAATGGCATCTGGGACAGGACTGAAAGATTTGTGGTTTCAAGCTTAACTGGGAAACACAGCTCATTGGTTTAGGACAGGACCCTCATTTTAGATCTAAATATAGCTATCATATGCTCCCACACACAAACACAGCCTTCTCTCGGTGTTATTATTGCAGAAGACTGTTGCCAGAAATGGCGTATCACAAAAGTGAGGTTAGAAAAGAATGCCATGTGCCTGAAGAAAGGAATCCCACATCAAACACGCTTTCCAACTCAACTGGATAGTCAGGCACTGCAAAAGGCTACATAGGAAGGCTATGCATTTAAGTACAGGTTATACAAGAGTCCTTATACTTAACACTGCCTGAGAGCAAAGGAATGAACTAGCTAACCTCTTCAAAATGCTCCCAGGTCTGCATTTTTATGCCTTTTTTATTTTAATGATGCTCAGTTTACGTACTGGTATTTTTAGTGGAATGGTTTTGAGATTCTACCAGGAGATGAAGGAATTTTAAAGAAAACAAGTTGGGTGGTAGAGAAACAAGTCTGATTCTGCACCTGTATGTTATATGGGAGTCTTGATGTAAAAAAACTTAAAATTCTTAAAATGCCAGTCATGGATTTGCCTGTTATATTGTGCACTCAGTAACCATAATTACTTTTTGTAGAGGGAAAGCCAAGGAAAGGTGTGACGTACCCATCAACTCTTGAATATTCTTCTTCAAAAAGCACAGTTGTTAAATCAGGCAAGTATTTTTGACTGTCTTTGCCCCAGACCAATTCATATCTATCTGTTATAGTGTGTCAGTTGTGTAATAGAAAGGTTTGATTGTTCAAAGACTGAAGTTAATGCATCTCTTTTGCTCATTGGCATTAACGTCTGCTCCAAATCCCTGTTCATAGTTCTTATGTTAAATATATGAAAATTATTCCAGAAATTTTCTGATTTTGTTCTATTTTTCCACAGAACTTCTCAAGCAGTCTCACCCTTGCTTTATATCTGTTTGAAAGCATGATATTTTATTGGTTATATGAAATCATTTGATATATTTACATATTGGCTTTCTCTTAATGATATTCACGTTATCTCTTGGGATGATAATGTGGAGAGCATAATAACATATAATGACACTTAGAATATTAAAGACGGCAATTTACATCAGCCTTAGGTAGGGATAATATGATAAGGACCAACTTCCTTTTAGCTCGCATCCTACTCTGTCAGACTCAACTCAGTCAAAAAAAAACAGTTGTTATAAAAGGTCTATCATCATGGTTTAGACCAAGTGGCAGTTGATATTCAAGTGTACATGAAGTGTCTCCATCACTGAAATGCCACTTGTTCGTTATTCCTGTACTAACAGCATTATGTCCAGAATCATCTTTGAAATGAAATGAAATGAAAACAAAATTAATATCTTATAGTACCATAATTCCCTATTAGCAGTTCTCAGCTACCATGGCTCTTTTGCTGAGCCTGAATGTTACTGAGTTGATCAGCCAAGAACTGTGGTATAAGGAAAGGTGCTGTAGCTTGTCCATGCACTCCAACACCTTCCCCTGGGTGTCTCCATCTAAGGCTGTGCTTTGTTAAGTTCGAATCTGTGCTGTTCTTCTCTTCATTATGGTTTATTACTCATGGAGGTAAATTACAAAGCTTTTTCCTCATCTTTACACTTTTACTCGCTCAAAGGCACTTTTACATCTGAACACTGTAGTTGTTTAGACTGAAAATGCATCTCTCAAAATACTCACTGTTGACTTGCAGTACCTTTGCATCTACAGTCTAATAAGGACAGATTCATAAAGGCTCCTTGACTAGGCACTCTGAAATCACTGACACAAATATTAAGCTCTGCTACAAGGGAGAGAGGGCAATATCTTGGAAATTTTGTGCTTTTTTTCCAGGAAAAGCTCACTAAAAACAGATGTCTTCATTCTTGAAGGTGCCCACACTTTAAGTATCAGCTCAAATGTATCACGGCAAATCAGGAGCTATCAGCCAAGCTAGTGCTCAGCCATCTGCAAGCAATGATTTCTTCAAAGTGCTAAAACCCACGCTGCATGAGAAGTAGAGTAAGAATGGGAAGCATTCTCAAATCACATCTCAGTTATACAAACAAAATATCCAAAGACTGTGCCTGCAGCAACCCAAAGATGCCAACAACTTCCTTCATTTTGTTCTTGAATGAAATGGTATGAATGAAAATGTTAGGATCCTAGCAACAAAAACTGTGCATTCATGCAGTGAAAACCCAGGATAACTGTAGGAACAGATAATATCTGATTTATCAAATGCAGCTCTTGAGAACCTCTCAGCCCTGTCTCACAAGCAGAAAAGAGCCCAGGCACCTGAATCAACCTCCCCCTGAGACCTCCTTGCCCTCATCGCCTCAGCCCATCCCTCTCAGCCCCACTGTGCTAGGAACTGCCTGTTCTTGTATCAATGTGGTGCAATTGTCCCCTGCTATGTGGTACTAGAGCCATCTTGTGATGGAGGATTTCCTACTTCTCTTTTTTTAATTAGAAAAACTACTTTTTAAATTCTGATTTAAGTTTTAGAGACCTCATTACACAGCTGGACACTTTAGCCCGTTATCTCGAGGAGCTAAAGTGCGTCCTTTGAGGATTACACTCAGTCACTGCCAGATTAGCGGAAAATCCTACTTTACATCTGATCAACTGTCAGAGATGCAATTTTGGTCCTGGTCCTCAGGGCATTGGAGATTCATAGTGCCTGACATTTCTTTAAATATTGCTAATGGTTACAGTGCTCTCCAAACACTGGGTACAGCAAGAAAAACCTTCCCAGAATTACAACTATTCACAGCTGGTAAAAACAATCAACAGCTGCTCTTTAAAATAATCCAAATCCAAATTAATAGGAAACTATTAACCCTGGAGTAATTTCTAAACTAGGTCAATACTGCCAAAATAGCTAGAGAAGAGAAAAAAAATAGAACAAAAAACCCCAGTGCACAGTCAGATCTGAAAACATAGGCAAACGCCGTTGCAGGGTAGGGATAACTGAACTGTAATAAACAAAATTCCAAATACTTTGATGAGTCTGGGTCTTAGAAGAAGAAAAAGATGAAGAAAAATCTTTTCTTCTAAGCCAGTGCACTGAATTCAGTATTTAACTCCATGTTGATTTGACAGTGTTAGACAAGAAAGAACTGCATCTGCATGCGAATTAGCTGCTGAAATATGACATGCCAGCTAATATTCACCAAACACCCTGCACGCACTGTGACCCTGATTCTCAGGACACTGCTACTCTAAAGAAAAGTCAGCAACACACTGTTTGAATCTTATGTGTTTGGGTTTATTAGAACACAAAAATCACATGTTTAATGTTCACTTCTGAAGTTCTACTGACACTGACAGGAGCTTTGGAGCAGGTACTGCCTAAGTCAGACACTGAAAATAGGAGGTGACTGTTATCTAGGGGCAATCATCACTTTTTCTCATCTGTTGAGAAAGCTCTTATGAGCCTGACTAGCCTTTCTAAGCTAGGCAATGGGATGTCTCCATTTGAGGACTGATAATCTCTAAATTTCAGACTTAAAGTTATTTCCTCTGAAAGCTGCATTTACTAATGTGTTTCATTTTGCTTTAGAGCCTAAAAAGTCAGAGCAAGACATAAAAGCTATGAAGAATGTCAGCATCTCGAACACTGCAGAAAAAGCATCAGAACAAGGTATGGATTGAGGATCCTGATGCTCCTCTCCAAAGTCCCTCTCAGCCTAAGTTACCCTCAAATGGTTATAGGAATATATATGAGGCGCTTTCAGCTAATGCATACATTATGCATACAGGTAATGCATACAGCCCTACTTTCCCAAAGCATCTCCTGAGACCTGGGCTCATGGGCAGGTGACAATTTGGAGAAAAGAAGGCACCCTCCCAGCATAGCTTCTGCCTGTGTTTTGGGCCAGTTCATGTGTCAAGACCTTGGAGAGCCTGCATTACAGCTCTCCGTTATTGGGAGATGTGGGAATGTTATATCTCCGTGTGGAAAATGTGCCCTACAAACTCCGCTAGATGTTGCGATGGAGCTGGACATCCTGCCTGCTGGAGCACTGGGAAGGACCAGCCCCCCTAAGCACTCCTGTTGCCCTAAAGGCTCTGTCAGAGTCCCAGCCGGCTAGCACCAAGGCATCATCTTACCCCTGCTTTGTTTAATCATATTTCCTCATTCCTGTTTTTGTTTTTTCTGCTATATGCTTAGCTCCATGCCTCTTTGCTCCTTGCAGCTTAGGGTATAGAGAGCACAGCTACTCGTGCTCCCTGTTTCTGCAGCACCACTTTGCATGGGAAAAATCAGTGTGCCCCCTGTTTCCTTTATTTTAGTGCAAGGCACAGTTCAGCCCAAAGAGCGCCATTCAGAATGATTTTTTTCAGCTGAGTTGTTTTGCTTTTCTTCCAACCCCTCTTTCAGCATTATCCCATTAAAAGTGCCTGAGATCTGAATTTTTCACTGGCTAGCATTAGACAGTAATTAATCCACTGGACAGTTTCATGATGATGCTTTCCAAAAGGAGAGCATCCAGGAATAAAATGCAAGCTTGTGCTGTGCAGCAATGAATAAAGTGCATAAAGACACACCATCTCCTTTCAGCATACACAGTTTGTCAGGCTGTCAAGCCATGCCTGGGGATATGGGTGGAAAGGAAAAGAAAAAGACTGGGGTGAACACAGCATATATTTTAGGGAGTTTTTTCTGTAGATAGAAGGATAAGATAGTGAAGACTTTTTTTTTCCCCCTCTTAAGATGATGACATAAAATAACAATAAGCATATCACTAATTTTGTATAAGGATCTTTACGACGTGCATCTTTGCAACCAGAGTTATCTCTTCCTCTCATGAGTCAAAGTTAGGAAGAAATGGCACCTCAGATGTTCTCGTCTCCCCTGTCACCCTAGCCAGAGCCACAGTGTTCTCTCTTCTGGTTCGGACCCACTCCCTGAATCATTATTTTCTGAAAGTTGTCATTTGTCCAAAAGCATTTCAGTGCTGTGGTAGGTGGCGCATATCTTATTCCGCTCTATGACTCAGAAGTTGCCATCTTTTATTACCAGATGTCATCTGATTTCCATTTATATGGACTTTCTAATTGCCTAATTACACTGAGAAAAGATGACAACAAAACAGAAACTGCGAGTGCAACTGCCTGCTTGAACTAATCCATAGCCCTGAGACAGCTGTCAGGTTTATGGGCTTTCCTGTCCAAGGCAGAGAAAGTGTAGGGGAAACGTGAAGGTTTTGAGAGGTCGCTGGCAGCACTGTGCAGAGAGCTGTGCAATACTGTGTCACACGGGCACACGTGTGGTAGATCTGCTCACCAAAGAAGGCACCAGTGGATCCAAAGGTGGCGATGCCTGTAGACATCCCAAGGAAAACACCTTAAACAGCGAGCACAATTAATGATGCTTCCATGCGTGTGTCACATGCCCAGGTAATGACACACGCTGATATTTTTTTACAATGTTTCTAAAGGCAATACAGTCCACAAAGAGTACCAGACATCTCCAGTGCCAAACCCAGCTACCCCAATTGCCGCCACAAGCCCACCACAGACAACAGCAACAACAGACCCTTCCACCACAACACCGAAACCAGCTACAACACCTGTGACGACCAGAACCACAACAGCTGCAGCTACAGCCAAGTCTCGACCAGCACTGCATCGAGTTAGAGATACAGGTCAGTAGCACAAGTTATGAAGCATCTTTTTTTTTTTTTCCTGAGGTTGGAGTTTTCCTAAAATTTAAGGAACAGGACATGAAGTTAAATATACCATTATTTAACAGATTATGAACATGTATTCAGCAATTCGATGTAAAAATAGCAGATAAAGAAATTCATTCCAACAGATGGGCTGGAGTTGTAGTATTGACTTTGAGATGCATACAAAATTGGTGTGTTTTTTATACACTCAGACAACCTATGCAGATTCTCTAAAGTAAAAGAGGCTATATTTAACTTAGTTCATCTGCAATACACAATGCAATTACAGCTAGTCCTTATCTCTAACTATAATACACTGACATATAAGCTGTTTCATGGGGGAGTAAACTCTTCATCCCCAAATGGTTTTGTAATTTGCAGATATAATACTCAACAAATATTTGTTGTATACCTGGACTGAGAGTTCTAAAAACAGGTTGAGAATTAATTTTGTGATAACTTTCCAGCAAGTGAGAGTTGTAATACAGGTTTTAGTAACTACTCTAGTATTTGAAAGATGAAAACATCCTAAAGGAGTTCTTCTCTTCTGCTTTTTACACAGCCAGGTATATTTGAAAGATGAAAACATTCTAAAGGAGTTCTCTTCTGCTTTTTACACAGCCAGGTTTCCTCAGTCTTTTCTTCTTCTCTTCATTTATTCACATTCATTAGTATTGTTTTTCTTTTGCAATACCTGAAAGTCAAAATCTCTTGTTTTTAGGCTCTAGCAGTATCCACCCAGCATATTCATCTGTGGCAGCGGCAGCATCAAGTAAGTACAGTGAAGAAATATGTGCCACGAGACATGGAGTACTGTGTATTTTAAGGCAGCAGTGATTCAATAACAGCCTTTAAAGCCTCAGCAAACTCCATGCTTGCAGCCAAGGCTGGATATAAACCAGAAAATAGACACTTGGTCTGATTGTCAGAGCTGCTAATCATCCACGGCTTTGGAGAAGCCTTTCTAGCAGATATCTGCACATTTTAGCCTTGACAAATGCTAGGTTTGGCAACACCTGAGATGAAACCTGTGCTATTTTCATAATGCTTTCTTCAATTTTATTCTCTCGAAGATCTGAGCTAGTTGTAAGATACACAGTACAGATGGTTGCATAGCTATCTAAACTTAGAGCTGAGAGTTCTGAAATGTCGACTTAAATTAGACCAATGCTCTTTCGAAAACCTCAGGCTGTGGTTCTGAGCCTGGCATAAATGTGATGTTATTTCTGGCATTACATTCGTGTTATTGACAACAAAATCATGGCTGTTTGAAGCTCTTCATCCTGCTCCAGAAGCCTGCTTCCATTTTAGCCTGCAGGCTGCAATACAAATATTTAGAGGAGTTTTCCCATACAATGTGCAATTGCTCAGCTGTGCGCTCAAGTAAAGGAGAATATTTTCAGCTGTTACTGAGTGCTAGAATATCATTACTTTCAAATAAAAAGGGTGGCCAATCATTAGCCATAGGTTTTATGTTCTGTCACTACTTCTGAAAGCTTTGAGAACTGTTCTGCTCTCACAAACATGACTAGATGCATCCATGTAGCCTAAAAAATCAGAGCCAAAGCACATGCTGTGTATCTTCTGGCCAATTCAGCTGCAAGTATGGAGGTCTCCTACTTCACTATGTCTACTTGGAAGATAGGGCAGCATCTTCCCTATGGGAGGAGAAAGAGAGGAGACGAGGTGAAAGGCGGCCCTTGGGTGGCTCCGTGTGCTCCTCAGGCCTTCCAGGGCAGGGGCAGGTGCTGGTGCCAGAGCGCGATGTGCAGGTAGGTGTATGGCAGGGTTTGCTGAAGTGCCAGCACAATCCAGTGCACTTCAGATTCACTGTTGATCTGCCTCATTTAGCATCCAGTGTCCCTGTAAACCTGGTCTTAGTTGATGCTTTCATTTCCTTTTCATGTTCCTGCAGGCTGAGAGCAAGTGAGGCTTTTATTGTTTCCACTGATAATTGCATCTCTTACTGACTGGGGAACCTCAAATAGGCTTTTCTAAGAATGAAATTCTGACAGCTTTGAAGTCAGCTTGAAGGTTGCATGTCTTTAGTAACACCAAAGTTTTAGCACCAACAAAAAATAAATTTTAATAATAACAATAAATGAAAAGACTCTCACTTTTGCAAATCTTTCTAAAGGCATCTCACTGCTATTTGGGTGCACATTTCTTCCCAATGGTCTTTACTAAGGATCTAATGTAAATGAATCCCTAAATGATAAAAGATGTCAGATTTAAGGCAGCTAATTGTGAGCTAGAGGAGCAGTGGGGACTTATTTCTGATTTCATGGATCATGTCTATGCTTGGTATTTGACTTCCTGACTTCTCCTGATGTCTTCTTAGTTCTTAAGAGGAAAATTAGATAAAACCTGCAGAAATTCCAATATATTTCTGAACTGATGACCACACATGAGGCAGTGTGGTCCATCAGCTTTTTCTGCCTGAGGAGCCTTTAGCACTCACCCCTGTTATTCAGACCAAAGCTTCTGATGCTGCCCTTGTCTCTACCACTGTTTGGCTTAACTGAACTCTAAAAGAAACAGAAAAACCTTGCAGGCAGAATCTAATGTCCTGTCTATCTTGGCTCACAGGAGCTCACAGACCTAACTCTCACTATATTGGTAGTTTGCCTGCAAAAGACACCTCAAAAGTAAATACCCTGGAAAGAGAGCACAGGCAGAATGAACACTGCTGCGGCTGCTGTTAGCGAAGGTGTTTCCATTTCCAGCCACTGGCAGAAGTTCACAGGACCAAAAGCAAAAACGAACCTACAGCTGTTGGTGTCAGAGCTAAAACCATCCACCCTAGCCCTCGCTGTTCTTGTTCTGCTCTCCCCCTTCTCTTCAAAGAAGAGAAAGACTGTCAAAGAGTTTGCATGCTGTTCTTCCCCCTAAGTTAACCCCAACCTGAGGGTGCTGGCCAAGTTCCAGCAGAGTCTGCTGCCGCTAATGCTCCCCTTTTCGCACCAGCACCCAGCTCTTGCAAGGCCCACTCCAAACTGCATTCCTCTTCACTGCCCCATCAGCTGGATAATCTGTCTTTTACTGCCTCCTGCTCACTGCAGGGCTTGTTCCCAACCAGGGGCTGAGACTGGTTTCTAGCCACAGTTCTGAGCAGTTCCTCAGTGTATTTGCATGTCGCTGACCTCAAGCCCCAATTAGTTCTCTGTTCTGCCTGGCCATATTTCATCTGAGCCCTCCAGAGCTGTCCTTAGCTTTGCATTGCACATTAATTCCTTGCTCTATTAGCTGCTCATTATTTACACCCCTTCTCACAGTTTAAAACCACAGCATCCATCTGAAATGGAACCTCTCTGATCTGAGTATTTAAAAGGTTTCTCTGCTCCACTGCTTTAATTTCTGACCCAGTTCTCGGGCTTCACTCAGTGTCTGCCCATCCTCACAAGTCTTAAGAGACGTTCATTCCCTTTAGGCTCTTCAGCACACAGAGATCTCTACAGTGTGAAACACAGACTGCAAAAAATCCATACAGCACTGCTGCATGAACGGATATTTCACTCCAGAACCTGAAAACTCAGCCACATTTGCTGAGGGTCTTCAGGAGAAGAAGTTGTCCTCAGGATGCCACCTAGAAATCCCACCAAAAGACTTCCAGTGGCCTGGAGATATTCCAGTTTGGGTCAACTATGAAAAAAATTATAAAATATATATTATATTTTTTTTATAAAAAATACATAAAATAATATATATACTATATATATAAAAATATAAGATTTGCTGTCGCCTAATTTTGTGATGCCAGGGTGCCAAATATCAGCAATTCCTATTTTCTGAGCTAACCATTCAAAATGGCCTTATTTATGATATCTTACTGACAAAAATATCTCCTGGGCCTTGCTCCGATGTTCATAGAAGTCAGCTAAAATATTCTCATGGATTTCAGCAAGCTTTAGAATTAACTGGGAAAACTAATGAATAGAAGCTTGTTGAAGAGTAAGTTGATTAACAAGTTTCTTAAGAGTATGTAATCAAACAAAAGGCATGACTAAAGACATCTGCAAAGCCTTTAGTAATTTTCAGCAATGAGATTTTAATAATATTAACCCAAACACCCTAAAAAAGCCTTTTGAGAAGACAGCGCTGGAGACATTTCAGACACGAGTCACATTCAGACACATTTATACTGTCCCATCCCGTTATTTACAGCGTACTTGCTTGCTTGTGCCTGCTGCTGTCTCCTGTTGTGGCTTGTAAACTGGTTGGGTTATAAGCTGGTTTCAGTCTGGTTTGGTATTTCCTACCTCCCACAGCCAGCACAATTAGTTGTTATTGAAATATAAACAGATAACAAATTTCTAAGGGGAAATAAATCACAGCAATAATGACAAGCTTTTTAAATGTAGATTAGAGTCCTATTCAAGTAATATTCATAACTGAAGTGAACGTTAACTTTTCTATGTGACAGACCACAGCAATTTGCTTTTAAGCTCGCCCCAACTGTACAGTGTTAACAACAGAGAAAGGATGCTAGTGAGAACTCTACATATAAACCATGAATCCTGAGAGCTATAAAATGAGACTAAATGGAAATCCCAGGTAACAGTAGCTTTGAAGCAAATGTGATGTAAATTACAGTTTTCCATTCTGATATCTCCTCAGGACAGATTCAGGCTGCACAAGGAAGAGGACAGAATACAGGTAAGTTTTAAATTAATAAAAATCAGTAGATATTTATCACTAGAGTATTAGAAAACATTATGTTTAAGTTCCAGGTACTAACCAATATAATGTTTTCAAAGCATTCAGGGGCTCTTCCATCTCCTCAAGTAGCAGGAATATTTTACGACACGGTACAGGTAAAGACAGTAAAATCTCTTCTTTGATTTCTCCCTGGAGCTAGTGCCACCACTCGTGTCTACTGAGACATATAGTGATATGTTTCCACTCCTAATCACATTCTCAGTGGGATGCAATGTGAGCAGGCATCACGTTGATTATGTGTGATATTAACATGACTTCTGGAAAAAAGAAAAATGGAATAATGCATCTTATAATTCTTCTTAAAATGGGATTCTAATCTCTCTCATAGAGGCCTTGTATAACATTTCCTGCTGCAAAACAGCAAGAGAACTTTGAGTATATGCAAGTTTGGGGCCACTGACCTGATCCTTAGATGAGTGTTTTCAGTTTCCATGGAGTGAGCTTGCTGGACATCTTTTGGGACCCATGTTGTGCTGCAATGCTCAGGCTAATAGCTGCCCTGTGCAGATAAGATTTAAATACTTTTCTTCTTTTGTCTCCCTTTTCTGCTTTTAAATGCTCCTTCTTCCTTTTTTTTTTTAATATATTGTTGTCATCTTCTTTTTCCATTTGTTTTGAAAACATGTATAGAAAGATAGTTTGTGGCCACCGTGTGCCTTGCTGTGGTGCTTCTATCTCATAGCCAACTGCTGTCTAACCTCTAACCTCTCTGTCAAATCACGCAGGAGTTCAGCGCCAAGAGCCTGTTGCAGCCTTCCGGAAACCTGCCGGATCTCCAGCCCATCTGGGTGAGCAAGACTCTCAGGAGCAGTTTTTCCGCTCCCTTTCATAGTTTCAGTAATCCAAAGTAAACCCGCAGGCAGTATTTCAGGTTGTTTTCATGTATGCTGGAGGAGCACCAGAGCAATCCACACGTGCTGCATGCTAACTAGCAGCCTCCTGAATTTGAAAGCAAAGGACAAGCTCAGTCACTGGTGAGCTGTTGTTCTGGGCCGTGGGAATGAACATCTACCACGGGGTTTGCAATTTGCCTTTCTTGTTAGTCCAAACGTGCAACAACAGCAAAAAATCAGCTCTCTGTAGCCTGTCATCATGTCTATGAGCAAGATAAATTTTTCTCTCTTCCTGTTGTTCCCAGAAGCCTCCAAGCTGATCACAGCCATGGCAATTGCCTTTGACACTGAGGGTAGAAACATCATCTATACTCTCCTCGGGGTCTGAGCTTAAATGCTGCTCCTGGACTGCATTTGCCCCCAAGGGCATGGTTCAGATGTTTTGCCAAAGCCTAGTCCAAAGCTCTACTGTGTCGGAGTTGCCCTTGAACACAGGCAGAGCCTCAGTCTGCTCAGTGTCCTGGCAGCTCTGCTGAGGGCTAGAAAGTGCACGGCGGGATACTGCTCCAGGAGACAGCAACATAGCCAGAGAATGAAGGCCAGAGGCCAGAGGCCATTCTTATGTTCTAGTTATGCAGAATGTATGTATATCTTCCTGGTTGGAGGCCTGTGGCCAGTGGTGTCCCGCCGGGGTCAGTACTGGGCCTGGTGCTCTTCAACTTGTCCATCAGTGACTTGGATGAGGGCACAGAGGGCACCCTCAGCAAGTTTGCAGATGACACCAAATTGGGAGGAGTGGCCGACACTCCCAGCAGCTGTGCTGCCATTCAGAGAGACCTAGACAGGATGGAGATTTGGGCAGAGAGGAACCTCATGAGGTCCAACAAGGACAAGGGCAAGTCCCAGTACAAGAAGGACATTGAGCTTCTAGAGAGGGTCCAGCGGAGAGCCATGAAGATGATTAAGGGACTGGAGCATTTGTCATATGAGGAAAGACTAAGCGAGCTGGGATCGTTTATTCTGGAGAAGAGAAGGCTGAGAGGAGATTTGATCAACATGTTCAAGTACCTGAGGGGTGACTGTAGGGAGGATGCGGCCAGGCTCTTCTCTGTGGTGTCCAGTGGCAGGACGAGGGGTAATGGGTGTAAGTTGAAACACAGGAAGTTCCACCTCCATATGAGGAAGAACTTTACTGTGAGGGTGACAGAGCCCTGGAACAGGCTGCCCAAAGAGGTTGTGGAGTCTCCTTCTCTGGAGATCTTCCAAACCCGCCTGGATGCCACCCTGTGCCACGTGCTCTAGGTGTCCCTGCCTGAGCGGAGGGGTTGGACTGGATGATCTCTAGAGGTCCCTGCCAACCTCAACCGTTCTGTGATTCTGTGATAGTACAGACCAAGTAAGTTTAATGTCTCCATCAAAATGACATTTTGTAGTTTACCTAGTTGAAACGCATTTAAAATACCTTCACCTTTTCCTCCAGAGATTTACTTTTCCCCTTCACTTTTCCACTACTCTTCCTTGTTTTTGTCAGTCTTCAAACTGATCTCCATCTTTGTGCTACTTGTGCTCTTTTTGCCATACTGATGTCACAGCTATTTCCTTTTTCTACTGTACATTTTTTTTGTTTAATTGTTTTTTTTTTTTTTTGCTCTCCCTTAATTCCCTTTGCCCTTGTCAAAATCCAATATTTACCTCCAGAGGAGACACATATGGGCAATACTTGCCTGTACAGAACAGCAGAGCAAATAGGTTGCCTGTAAATGTGCCACTCACAGCAATGTGCTAAATATGTGACACCCTCTGCAGGAGCAGAGTAGCCCAGGGCGGCAGATCTGCCTGGCTGGCAGGATTGAAACAGAAGAGTCTTGTGATCAGGACCGAAGGGTGCTAAAGGAGGCCATGCCTCAATCTATCAGAACCTGTGCCCGCAAGGCAGGACGAAACAGTGCTGAGGCTTGTTTAACGCAAAGCCAGTATTTAATTCTGCCAAATATATTGGGTTAAAACACCTCAAGATCCCCCAAGGTGGTCACAAAATATAAACCCCATGAATGACTCTCTCTTCTCAATCACAGAAGAAGGAAAATCCCCACAGACACACACTTGCCATGTTCCCAACAAGTCCTGATCTTTTTTTCAGCCCAGGCTCTGGCAGCTCTGGTGTGTTTCTTCCAAGCAGCCAGTTTCTCTAATGATCAAAGGGAAATTCCTGCGCAACTCCTTGTTTTCTTGGAAAAGAGCGCTGTTTTTCTTGACCCTACCAAGCGAGCGCACACTCTTCAGTACACAACAATGATCAGTTCTATGGGCTTGGCTGGGCTCTTGAGGAACTTCGTCATCAGCTCCACTTAGGAAAAAGTTGTGCTGGAAAAACACCCATCTCGACACACCATTTTGCCTGCTCTGCTTCCTGCTACACATTCTTAAGAACATCCCAAGTCTTCCAGGATCTTGACAATGCACATCAAATCTCTTGAAATGCCTTACTTGCTCAAACTTTTTCACACTGTTATACTCAGGAGGGTTTTCCTTTTTTTTAAGATAGTCTTGTAATATTTTTAAAATCAACCTTTGATTCTTTACAAGCATGACCTAGAAAAAAAATCCTGAGTCATTTATGGATCACTCAGAAAGCTGTATATTCTCTATATTTTCAGACCGCTACCCAAAAACTTTGGCATCTACAGCTTAATTAGTATTCATTTCTTCATTGATGAGGAAAACACAGATGTCATCTCACCATACAAAGTTTTAAAGGAGGTAATCAGTGCAAGACTTCTCAAAGAAGCAATAGAAAGCACTCGCTTAGAGGGCTTAGGAAGGACTAGAGCACTTGGTTATTAGCTGAGCAAAAGTACTTTTTGAGAAGAGCAGATCTAGAGAAACTTCAGCAGTTCTCTTACTGACCAAAAGCATTCTTTGAATGGAGTTACTGGAAAACATCTTTCTTCTTTGAGCTTAAACAATCCAGAAAAGTTAGAAGACCAATGCTTCAGTCACACAGGATAGTACCACGGACTGAGAATAGCCCTTGACAGTGAGGTGGCAGCAGAAGCAAATCTGTGCTAAGTGCGACAGGTATGTTCCCTTCGTCTAAATACTTCAGTTCATGCCCCTCACTTGATTCATCACTGTTTTCTCAGAAAAGAAAGTTTACTCCGCTCAGTCAGGAAATTCTGGTAAATAACCCTGCCCAGGTGGACGATAAGCTAGGAGCTCTCCTCCTGTCTTTCCTTCCGTTTCCTGCTTCATTAGTCAGTCCTGCCTTCCCCTCAAGATACATGCGCCCCACTGAGATACATGGTTCAAGTCCAGCTTTCAAAGGTAATACAGAGAAAGGCCCAAGGAACAAGGGTTGCATGCATAAGACTCGAAGTTTTGTCCTGAAGACAAACAAAAATAAGAAAAAAAAATCAGAAGAAAGTGTATTGTGAGCTTCCAATAATAATACCAGTGATCAAGGAAATGAGGGAAATAAATAAGAGTGAGGTGTGGGGAGGAGGGATGAAAAAATGTGTGTCTCAGCATTATCAGTGCAGGCCAGGTAGGTTATGGTACATTTGGAGGAGCATAATGAAGCTACTGATCTCACCAGTGCTCTTAGTCTTTACCCTATCTATCTCAGTTGGCTTTAAGTGCTTTCATCTGGCTGCAGTCCAGAACAAAACATTACTTTCCTGGGAAACATCTTCACCAGTCTCCAAACCTGGCTCCTTTGGGATTTACTTGTGAAAATAGCAATTTTGATACAGTTTTTCATGCCTAATAGACTGTAGACAAGATTTAGATAACTTTGTGTTTGGATGGGTGGAGGTTTTACAGAAGCTCGTAGAAGAAAGGTACTTGCAGATTTTCCCTGAGACAGAATGTATGTCTAGTGTGTATATGTGTGTAGATATGTGTATATATGTGTGTTTATATATACATGTGTGTGTGCATATGTTTTTGTATACTATAGTTATCATATTTGCCTCAAAATCAATGCATTTAGAGCAATATTCAAACTGATTTATAGAGGCATAATTAAAATCATTAAAAAGAAAGTGCTTTGGAGGCAGTGAGAAGAGGTTCTTAAATATGGCTTAAAATGTGTCCATAAAGATTTCCGGTTTTACTGATTTCCTTAGCTCCTACTTATTAATGATGATTCATTGTACAAACTGACCTTTCTAAACTGAGCCAAGAGCTCTGCAACCTCCAGTAATTCCATTATTATTTCCAGTAATATTTTTTCTTCTCTTTCATGTGTGAAAGCAATGGAAACAGACTTGTGGAAACCTGAATTAAGCCTTTTTGATACAGGTAAATATTTAAAGCCTCCTGTAACTACTCTGGGAATAATTGGTTTCCAACACACATGGGGAAAGCTAACACTATTATTAATCAGTCCCACGACACTGTTGATAATGATCTCATTTTAAAGAGTGATTATAGTATTCAAAGCGACAAATGAGGTACACAGTTTGCATCTCAATAATTAAAATTATTCTGTGCTTGCATTGGTCACAAGTGTTGCGTCAAGCAGGAACAGAACAGATGAGCTCTGGAAGGAGTTGGCAGCTCTACTGAAAAAAATACGAGTTGTACCTACTAAAACCCATTTTTAAATTAAAAAGGTGAATTTGGAAAATGCCACAGTTCAGGCAGCAGTCTAGAGATGCAATCAGCAAAGAAGATGAATTCTTCTGAGGGTTGATGTAAGAATGAAGGGCATTCAGATAAAAAAAGAATTTAAAGTAAACATTATTGAACATTTCCAATGTTTTAGAACATTAAAACTCAAAAACAGACAATATGGAGGTGCCAAAATTTTATAATTATTGATGTCTGAGAAAAAAAATCCTATATTCATAGGAGACCCTGGTAGCAACTAGAAGGGAACTTGAACAACGCTTACTCAGAGCAGTTACCAACAGTTTCTACATGCTTGATATTTAGGGGCTCCTTTCCTCAGAAACATTTCAAAGCAGACCATACGGAGCACAGGGCAGTTCCTATAGGTTAGAGCTTCGCTCTCACAAGGGACTTGACCTGCCATTTACATGTCCTTTCCATCACCTATTCTGTTGCTGGAGGAAAACTGTGCTGTGCTGGTGGTCCTGACTTACTTCAAGCTGAAACATGACTGAAAGCTGAAGCATTGGCATCAGCTTGAAAACCTAGTATCAGCAACAATGTCTGTTTGGTCAGAATTTGCATCATCCTAAATATGAACGGATTTCCCTTCTGCAGAGGTTGCAAGCTGAGCCGGAGAGAGAAATCGTTTCTAGCATTGCAGCTAAAGCGGTCTGTGGATTTATCCTGAAAAAAAAGCTACAGCACTAGGGCCAGGGATGTAGATGGATATTCTGAGAGGAAAAAAAATGACAGATTGCATTAAATGCAATGGGAGGCTGGGCATGGGGGAAGGGAAGTTGTATTAATAGTTCCTCTGTAAGTGAGGCGTCTGTGCAGACTCGTGCTCAAGGCTGATGAATTCAGATTGTCACTTCAAAGGAAGGGTTTCTGGCATCCATGTAGCCGCTGCCGTCTTCCTTAAATGAATGGGAGCTTTAATCAGCACGGACAGCTGTGACAATCAGTGAAGGGAACTTTAATTAGCATGAAGCGAGCTGCCCATGCAGTGAACTGAGATTCCCATGCAGCAATAACATTAAGTTGGACTGGCAGGACAGGGAGTGCCGTGGAAAGCGACCACCTCCCCAATTAGTGGAGAAGCCAGTCTGGTGGGTGACCTGAGTGTTAGACTAAATGCACATCAGCCAGCTGACCCGCAACCTTCAGGATCTGTTAATTGCACAGGCAAGAGAGAAGGAAAGGTGCTGTGTTGTCAGATTTTCCATACTGACAAAGCTAATATCAGCTATATATTGGGGTATGGACTATGGATTTTACTGGATGCAGATGAACCTGTGAGGCAGTTAAGTATGAATTAGCTTCCCTATATAATTTGGTTGCTAAAAATGGATGGAATATATTAATATCTATTTTCACTACAGTGTTAAATCCACCTACTTAGTGTTCTGCACATACACGATAACAAGCTGGTACACGTTATGTATGTGGCACACAGGCTGTAAGAGGAAGTGTGGTCTTGCTGTGTTATCGAGGAGCTGTTACGTGCTCATGTAATTAGAAGCTAAATTGGAATATACACAGCCATGAGGGGAAACCGCAGCGTGTCTCAGGTTTAAAACAACTACAATCATCATTATCATTGTTTTAAATGCAAGAATTTGACAAAGGCATCTATATATGGGTCCAGGCCATTGCTTCCCCTGCCTTTATTGCTGTTTTGCTCTTCTCTTGAACATGAGGAAGCCTCCATTTATATATCCTTGAGTGAGGTAACCAGCTCCAAAAGGGGAGTCAAAGGGTCAGAAAAAGAAAAGCACTTGCTGACTAACCATTCACAGGGGACTGACTGCTTAGATTTTTTTTGCTGGCCTTTCTAGAAATGCCTTCACTGTTGTTTTATAGAAAGCTATCCCAGAAGACACAAAAGGTAAGTTCTAAGGACATGGGCCACAACCTAATTTCATTTGCACATAGCTCCTCAGATCACAGTGAATTCAGCAACTGCATGTGGCCCAGGAGCAGCTACGTCCGCATGTCCTCTTTGCTCTAGTGAGGTAGCTCCTGTGTGTGCCCCAAATGAACGTTTCATTAATCTCTCTAGGCTTCGGGTCAAAAGAAGAACTGCAAACGAAACCGCTGGAGTCAAGATCCCAGGGGAACCCCAGTATGTATATCAGAATTAATTTCATAATTAAGCATTTTATTCATTAAACTTTACTGGAATGTTTTGAAACTAATTAACTAAAGATTAAGTTGTTAAGGAGCCTAAGTAACTTAAAGAATACATTTGCCTTCACAGAGAAATATCAGGTGTTCTCCAGCGGTCTTTCTCTTACAAATAATCACTTTTGGCTTCTACAAGGAAGGAAGTACATCTCAAATGTGGCATACCTGGACAGTGAGATGGTGGCTACCAACCATTACCTTGTCTGGGGCTCTATCATCTCCACATTCCCAGAGCACAGATTTTATACACAGGAGTATCAAAGGGGGTGTATGCCTAATTTACCACTTAGAAGTATTTTTTTCCCCCAAAGAATGTCAAATAGACCTAAAATTAATACAGAAATAAGGGCGGGGAGAAGAAAAGGAGAAGACTCTGCCATACAGATTCACTCTCGCTGAAGGAAAATTTAGTGCTTTATCACAGATCTGAGCAAATTATACAGCTGCAACTGAAGAGAAATGGGACGTGCCAATCCCCTCTAGGACCATAAGCTGTATTTCAGATCTCCTACAGATCTGGAAATATTTAGCTCCCTGCACAGCGTATCTAGCACATGATCTTTCAAAGCCCTGCTAATGCGTAATCACCGAAAAAAAAAAAACCTGCTGCATGAATTGCCCTTAGAAATTAAGTAAGTTTGTATATAACTTTGAGAAGGCATGTGAGCCTTTCCTTGCTCGATGCCTGTTGGCTAAGGAACTTCCACGTTATGTATATACATCACATGAGGGAGTTGCCCTCTTCAGGACAGGAAATTCAGGAGAGTTTGACGCTTAATTGAGTTATTATTTCTTGTGGGTTCCTGGCCTTGCCTCATGATCTGCTGTGAAAGAACACAGTTCTGGGTTGTGCTTTCATAATTCAGCACTATTAAAATTAGAAAAACAGACAGCCGCAGGAGGAAAAATAAGAAAGTAATGAGAGGGGAGGCAGTTGCATAAGGCAGCAAAAACAATCAGAGCTTTGTAGCCCTTGGGCTATCTAATGATCAGAACAGGCTATTTGGGACAGTCTGATTGCGAGGAAGTAACACCAGGGAAAAAATCAAGAGATGCATGAGCTAGAAGGGGAAAATGTTAATTAGCACTCTAGGTAAGCCGAATTTTGATCCTTTTCCTGGTCATAGTTCAGTCTACAAATGTCTTACCACTAACTCATAGACCACAGAAGCTAGAGAAAACAGACAAAAACTGCATAGATGCAGGCAAAATCTACCCCCGGCTTTGAAAAGATACCACACTCAATCTTTTCTTCCTCGGCCATCAGCCCCCAAAGTGCCCTTGGGAACAATTTCTAGCCCACAGCTTCACCAAGACCCAGCTTAGGCATCGTACGGGAGGGCACTTTGTAGCACGGGAGCGAACCTGAGCAAGCCTTGAATTTGCCAGCAAGCAGGACATGCTTTTGCCCTTGCTAAGGCTTTTTAGTAGAGCCTGCGTAGCAGGACAAGCTCCTGGACGAGGATGTTTCTAGAGCTTTGATCGTCACAAGAAGAAAAGCTGTCAGAAAGAAAAAAAACTCTTGCTGTGTTTGTGTGTTCTCATCTCAGCCTGCAAAGTCGATTTGTCCTTCTTAATCGATGGGAGCTGGAGCATCGGTAAGCGCCGCTTTCAGATCCAGAAACAGTTCCTCAGTAACGTGGCTGATGCCCTCGACGTCGGCAGTGCCGGTCCTCTGATGGGCATCGTTCAGTACGGGTAAGAACTTCCTAATACCAGCACCACTTCCTTCCAGGTAGGCAGCTTTCCAGGGAGGCCTTGGAAGGGAGGACATAGCTGAGGGCAAACCATCTGCTTTCCGACCTCTAGCACTGCCTAATGTTAAGCTTAATTTAAAATTACGCCTGCCACGGTTTTTTCAACACATGCTGTAACTAGCGCAAACACTAAGCACCCAAGCAAGAGGCGGCCTTGTGGGGCTATAAATTCAGCTCTGTTCCACTAGTGTCATAAACAGCAGTAACTGAATTCAGAGGTGCTTACTGCAGAAATAACACCCAAGACCTTACTACTGTGGCCTCGCTGGCTTATTCCCCCGTCGTGTGTACAGCATGGTGAGAGTGTGTTGTTAGTGCTGGCAGCATGAGTTAGGGCCTTCCAACAGGATGCTGTATTAGTGTGAGGCATGTGAGAAGACCGGCTCTCCCCCTCCCTGGGAAATAAAATAACAGTGTGCTGAAGTGCCGTATCCTGCCTTACCACTCACTGTCACACTCCCTGATTCAAGCAAGTAGCTTATCCCAGTCTGCCGCCTTCATGCATCCTTCTCCATCTTATTGCATGGCCTGTGGAAGCAGCCAGATGTTATCCAGGGTGATTCTGAAGGACATGCTACTCCAGTACTGTGGGATTACCTGTGTAGCTAAAATAGGATAGGTCACACTCCCCTTTTCTCCTAGGAGCCAGACACCACTGGGAGGATCTACAGGTATTATAATGTATGCAACGCAAAAAAACTGATGACTGCTTTTATTTCTTCTTTCAATCTGTCAGCAATGACCCTTCCACAGAATTTAACCTAAAAACTTACACAAACTCCAAGGATATAAGGAACGCCATTGAGAAAATCCCACAGAAAGGCGGACTTTCCAACGTGGGTACGTGTGGGGCTGCTTGCACGCGCGGGGGAGGCTTCTGAGCCTCAACTGAGGCGACTCCACGAGCACCTCCCGGGCAGCAGAGCCTGAACCGCACTGAGGGCAGAGCAGAGCAGAGCTCGAGGCTTGTGCAGCACCATGGCTGTGTCAGGCAGGGCCCTGCGCGTCCACCGCGAGGGAAGGAGCCGCCTTCCTCCTCAGCAGCAGGAGGCCCCTCCAGCCAAGGGCCCTTGCTGCCTGCCACAGCGCGAGCTGCAGCCACCACAGCGCAGGGAGGGGAGGCTCACGTGGGCACGCGGGTGCAGCAGGGTGGAGGAGCTCCTTGTACCCCTAAAAGTGCCTCCGTTTCCTGCTTGCACACCGAGATAAACTGCCTTACTGCTCCTACCCACTCTCTTCAGGGTGCCGATGCTTAAATCTTCCCTTTGCCTGATGTTTCACAAGGGGGTTTTCCCTATCTCCAGGATCAGATGAGCTCTGCCCTTCCTCTAACTCATCCTCCATCTCCCCTTCTCTTTCAGGGAGGGCACTTTCATTTGTTAACAAAAACTTCTTTTCGGATGCCAATGGGAACAGAGGCGGAGCACCAAACGTGGCAATAGTGATGGTGGACGGATGGCCCACGGACAAAGTGGAGGAGGCCTCCAGGCTGGCCCGAGAGTCAGGGATCAATATTTTCTTTGTCACTATTGAAGGAGCTGCTGAAAGCGAAAAACAGAATGTTATCGAACCAGACTTTGTGGACAAGGTACTCACAGGGCTGGGCTATGGCTGGAGGTCAGACTCCAACTCTGATTTTTCAAGCTCTTTCAAGCAGGGGTCACAGTTCTCACAGGAGACTCCCCTTTCCTTGATGCTTGTATCTATTTCTGCTTGCACTATCTTGAGGTTTCACGTGCGAAGCACCAGGGAGCAGGCAGCAGTGACTCCACACTCAGGTGGATGCACAGGATAACAAAACCAGACCATTAAAACCTATTTCACCTTGCAGAGGTGGTAGAGCCCTAGCAACAACAAAATTCTTAAAGAAGGCCTTCACAAACAGATTAACACCGATGGTGAGAAACGCTGCTGATAAATCTATTGAAGTAAAAAACACCAGTAGATTAGTACCAGGATATCCAGAATCTCTAAATCCACCCAAACCCTGCTCTGAGATCGTCAGACAGAAAACAAGAAAACAAAAGTTCTTAAACTTAAGTTGAAGCAAGATATGAGCATTTTGCCAAGCTGAAATGGTACTGTGCTGGCTTTTGGAGCCATATGGGGTTTGTGGTGACTTTTTTTGTTTTATTTCTAGGGCTACCATACATAACTAAAATCTGTCATGATATTCTGCAGCAAAGAGAAGGCCAAAGATGCTTTATATGGAGATATAGAGATAGATACACAGTTTTTTTAAAAAAAAAATTCAAGATGAAAGTGACTTCATTTTAACATGTGGGTTTTAACTTGTTGCTATTAAGCTCAGTGATTAGAAAAGACCAGATCTTTGGTTGTTATGATTCACCACATTTTAAACATAAGGATAAATCACTAGGCATAATCCAGTGGTCACACTAAGGGTTTTAATGAACTTTAAATAAAAGCGTAACATATGTTGGCAGTTTTAAGCATTTTGGCAGTGTTTTGCTAAAGGGTATCTCGACAGCAATTCCAAGAGGAGCCTCTAAGACCAGACATATTCATACTCGAGTTACAGGAAGCACCCATGCATATGAATGTTGGGACACTGAATAGAGGGATATCTCAATTCCGTAGCTACACTGAATAACTAACATTTTGTACCAGTGGCTGATCTGAAGCTATTAAGCTATTTTCTTCTGCTGTCATGTAACTCTTCAAAAAACATGCAAAAAGCTGCAGCGTGCATCCAGGAGGAGAAAGCCAGCCTTGAACTACCTGCACTAAACACTAGTGACGTGACAGCTGCCCACTTTAATAGCGCTTCAGGGCAAATTGGCACGAGGTTATGGAGGAACACATCGAGTGGCAGGCCAGCCTGGGTAGAGGAAGCAGTACGGAAGATATCCGGTGTTTGTGGAAAACAGATTCCTGTCTGAGCTACGTTGCTCTGCCATGAAATGCATTTTCGGAGAGCTTCAGAGCTGTCCAGAGAGCTTCACTGTCTCTGATCAGTGTTTGCTTGGTTTTAGTACTTTTTAACTGGGCAAAGCTATGGAGAGTCTCTGTGAGCTCCCAAAGCAAAACTAAGCATTTAGTATAAATCAAAATAGGAAAGCAAAGAGCGTTTGGTGACTTTATACAGCTGCAATATAACATTAAAAAGCAGCAAAACAGAAGAAAACAAATGAGAACAGGATTTGCCAAGAAATGCAAACTGATGGGAACCCCAGCTGGCTTACAGCTGTTGTACTTCATGTGAGTCAGGTAAAGGCATGGGGAAGTATAACAGCTCTAAGCTGGCTGGGAAGACGACAGTGCCTAGTTCCTTCATCTCACAGGCCTGTGCACAAGAAGTTGATAGAGAAAGCCTGGCTAAACAAAATATTCTCAGAGA
Organism: Tinamus guttatus; assembly: GCF_000705375.1. Next base: position 95,138 of record NW_010587884.1, read on the forward strand.
AATGGGACATGAACAATTTAAAGGCACTAAAGCCAAGGACAATTTGCTCTAGCCTGTCCCTACCAGCTTGACTTCTCCCACTCACTTTTCTGTGCCACCCCTAATTCCCTACCACTATTCAGTTATAATAAAACAAATCAGTAAAATTTATTACGCAAAGCGAGCAAAACTGGGAGTCTTTATGGGCTTCCAGTATTTTCACCAAAATTTCTTGTTTTCTTTTTTTTTTCTGCTTAGAAACAAATGAGCCGGGAAGAACACCCCTTCAGGCCCAGGTTTTGGTTCAAGGTAGCAGGGTTTGCTGCTCCCATACCGAAAGGCTCCCAAAACGCCCACCACTAGTTGACACTAGTTCTGTGATTTGGATGCTTTTTCCAGGAACTATATAGCTTATTTATAAAAGCTTGACAGGAGGCAAACTTCCCCATAGCATTTCTTTCACTAGTGTAAGAACATCAGCTACCCTAGTTTGTAAACAAACAGCAGGAAAGACTGGCTCTTCACACAGGTGTCTGTGAGGTTGCATTGACGTCATTTCTAGGGGAAGCAGCTGGTAACTGGAGGAGAAGCCACTTCAGACTCCAGCATTCTCCTTTCCAGGACCCAAACTTAGTTTAACTAAAATCCTAGCTGAAACACATGCTCGGCATCTCCAGTACATTCCTCCTCGTGTCGTTTTGCAGGCCGTATGCAGAACAAATGGCTTCTACTCCATCAACGTGCCCAGCTGGTTCAGCCTGCACAAGGCGGTCCAGCCCTTGGTGAAGCGGGTCTGCGACACCGAGCGGCTGGTCTGCAGCAAGACGTGCCTCAACTCTGCCGACGTCGGCTTCGTCATCGACGGCTCCAGCAGCGTTGGCACCGGCAACTTCCGCACGGTGCTCCAGTTTGTGGCCAACATCAGCAAGGAGTTTGAGATCTCGGACACCGACACGCGCATCGGAGCTGTTCAGTACACGTACGAGCAACGGCTGGAGTTTGGCTTCGACAAGTACAGCTCCAAGCAAGACGTACTCAGTGCTATTAAGAGGATCAATTACTGGAGCGGAGGCACCAGCACGGGAGCAGCCATCAGCTACACCTTGGAGCACCTGTTCAACAAATCCAAACCCAACAAGAGGAAGATCATGATTCTCATCACCGACGGCAGGTCTTACGACGACGTCAGAGTGCCGGCCATGACAGCTCACCAGAACGGTAAGCTGGGGCTCTTCGTTGCCTGCTCTCTACCTCAGCATTTATCCAGCTCAGAGGATTTGAGTTTTCTGGGATTTGAAGGCAAAGGACAAAACTTTAGGCAGGAAGCATGGCACCTTGCAGTGTTGTCTAGTCAGGCGCTGAGCAAGACCAGAATCTCTTTAATAACTTAAAGAAAAATAAAAAAAGCAAAAACACCACCAATTACCTAGATTACATAGATTTAGCAATACGTATCTACTCCTAGGAGATCTTGGTGTATTCGTACTGCCTTACTAACACCTAAAGCCTCCCTTGGTTCTCCAGTTAGGCTGTTAATTCCTCTGCCTACCCTACCGCAAGACATCCACACTGAACGCTCACTCAGAAGCATGTTTATTACAGCCACTGTTATAAATTCTCTATTATTTAAAATTTTATATTACTGAAGGAAGCTCCAAAGAGCAGATTAGGCCTGTTTGAATTTGAAAATACCACTTCTGTAGGGAGAGAGAATGCTGCAATTCACTGCCCACATTTTTGTATCCTGGTAACTATACTTATGGTATCAGACTTCAGCAAATCAATATCAATGCAATGACTGTTTTTCATTACTCTCTAAACTCTGGATTTCTTTTCAGGGGTCATAGCTTATTCCATTGGAATTGCTTGGGCAGCCCAGGATGAACTGGAAGCCATTGCAACAGATCCCGATAAAGAACATTCCTTCTTTGTGGATGAATTTGACCACCTCTACCAATTTGTTAATCAGCTCATCCAAAACATTTGCACAGAATTTAATTCGCAGCCACGGAACTGACTGAATCAAGCAAAGCAGAATCCTTGGGCATAATGCTGAAGACACACAAAATGCTGTAGGTGTAATGCCAGCTCCAAGTCCAAGAAATACTGGAATTGTTATTCTCTGGCACTTTTCAGTTCGCAAGGTTGATTAAAAATGCATGAAATACTCCGTGTAAGCTGTTGATTTTTGTTTTCTTCTTGCAGGCTTCAGAAATGGATGGGTAGTAAAAAAAGGCAGTAAACTTTATGGAGGAGATGGCTGGAACTGTTTGAAAAGTTTCTTCCAGTATAAATAAACTACTGATTCTCATCTATGGGAACACGAATGCCCCTTAAAATGAACCACCTGAGCTGGTGTCTGGCCTCAGCCCTGGTCTGTAGGCCTTTCAGAGAGCCTCCACACTGCTGAGCTACCATGGCAGAAGCACCTCCACGTGACAATGCCCATAAGCTGCTCTCCAGGTCAGGACTGAAATTCCAGAGTTGTGGGTTTTTTTTTTGTTTTGTTTTGTTTTGTTTTTTTTTTTACTAAAATTTGAACACCTTCTTAGAAGAGGCCACTCTCCCTGTAGCTGTCTCACTGGCAAGTTAAGTTTCAGCTAATGTAAATTCAAGTGCTGAGATTTATCCAAACCCAGGGACTGGAAAACAGGTGAGAGGAAAGATTCAAGCTCCCACGTTATAGCTGTGGGACCCTACAAGCATTTATCAACCCCAATAAAGCCACAGATCTACAAAGCAGCCAACACATGGGAACTAGTAACTTAGTCTTCCCTCTCCTTTTTCCAACAGCCCTGCATTAAATTTGATTTTGGCAAGCAAACCTTTCGCCCTTGGCTCTCTCTTGCTCTGCCTTGTCAGGCAGCTCAAGCCCTGCAGTACAATGGCAGAGCTGCAAAGACGGAAGAGACTCTGGAGAAAAATCGTGGGTTTAAGTTGCTGACAATCCACAAGTGCTTGAGAACCACTGCTCTGTCATTACACCGTGGCCCAGATAGGTCAGATACAGTAGCAGTCAGTAACACAAAAAGAATTATTTAAGGGCCATTAGAAGGACTTTATGAGGAAAGAATCATAATGTTTTGTACTATTCGCTGGGAAAAAGCAAGATTTCTAGGATTTACAGACACTCTCTTCAGATTTTGGAACTCGCTTCTATGCAGATGGATTTCAAAATGCACCTTCCTTTGCTTGATTATGCACCTACCCTTTGCCCGTGATTATTTGAAACCCCCCCCTTGCTTCTAACGACGATAGTTACGTGCCAGGAGTGATACATTAAGAGGGTCAAAGAAATCACACTCTAATTAGGCAGCAGCAGTTGCTGGTTATGTTTCCATCCGCTGTATTTTAAGAAAATGTGTTCGTGAAGCAGAAGCTATGGAAGAGGAGGAAAGCAGCTTCAGAGCCAGTGAAAATGTGTGTGTTCATACGCCTTCTGGCTGTCAAAGCAATGCTGCTTCAGGCTTGTTGACCTAACGGGAAACTGAAACAAATTAAAGCTCAAATTTCACTCCTTACTCACAAATCTGGGTTTTAATAGGCTTATACTTTAATGAATAACCATGACCAAAGGATGTTTAATATCTATTCATATAAAAATGTTAATTAAAGCAAATTGCCACCACAGAAGATTCCTTTCTGTCAACAAAATTAGCACAAGCTTTCAAATCTTTGTGTCTGAAAATATGACTTCAGCAGTTTAGAGAAATCTGTGAAGTAAGCAAAAACCAAACTGAAGAGCACATGGTTCTACGTGGTCTCTGCAGTGTGCTGCCATAAGCCAAGCCAGGATCCTCCCTAGCGATGCTCCAGCTGTTACCAAAAACGCAGTTGGATGAAGCAACAGTTTTACACGGGGAAGATTCAGAGCTTCCCCTTTCAGAAGTGGTCCATTCCAGTTTAACTGAACACCTAAAATAAAGTAATGCTACCCACACAGAAGACACAGGTTACTGCGAGAGGAAAAAAAAAAAAAAAAGGAAAACTAAGACACATCAAATACGTACAATACGTACACAGAAGGTCCTTCTTTTTTAAAAACACTAATTTCTGCTGCAGCACTTCCACAGCAATAGCCTCATGGCTTGAAAAATAAAGGACAGACAATTATGTAGAATCAGAACAAGCCCCGTATTCCCACC
>NW_010587884.1:99328-168520 GCF_000705375.1 Tinamus guttatus
ACAGAACTCAAACTCACAAAGTGGATTTACTGAGGATTGTAGCTCAGATCCCAGCTTTATTGTTTGAAAATCTGCTTGCGTGGCTTTTTACTTACATCCATCTGAGAAGAGAGCCTATATTTTAACTCTTAACTATATTTAATGCTGCACTTGTTTTTAATGCAACAAGACGTATACCTGTCACAGCATGTACTTAGCTCCATACCGAATGTACTCTCACAGCACAGAAGAGATGCTCTTCAGATACTTCCAACTGTGTGACTTGTGTTCTGCATAGCACAGATGGCAGAGAAGTTAGGAACTCAGTCACAGCCATGTGCATTCTTTAGGACAGGCATTTTAATTCCTTCCCAAAGCTCAAACTTCAAGTTTTTAAATGCTTGTCATAGAAAAGATCAACTGTTAGTCATTCTCTGTGTCAGGCACTTACAAAATGCATGTCAAGGTTTGTTGTTGCTTAAATGGTTTATCTGACCCTTATATAGTGCTGATGGTGCCAATATGCATTTTAGTTCTCAAGGTCACCACAAAATTGTCCAATGTGAAAGTGGGAAAGCAGTTTAATAGATATTCTGTTCATAAACATGGTAAGCTTAGGTGCAAGTCTCAAAACTTGCAAGAATGCATGTTTCCATTAACAGAAGCAAGCACATAGCTGAAGGCAGAAGACACTCCTCTCAACCTTCACCTTTCATAGCAAGCAAAATACTGGCAAAATACAGTAAAGTTTCTAAAAATAATATTATATATATATATATAAAGAAACAAGATAACTTACATTTAAATCTTCATAAAAGTTGTGGGGCTGAGGATGTTTCTTTGAAGAAAGCAGCAGAACTACCTTTGTAACATATACAAGCTATTCTGAGCTTCTCACAACACAAGTTGCTAAATCTTTTGCAATAAAAATGTCCCAAAAGGCATGTACAGTGTATGTTGTCTCACACATCTGGTTAAAAAACAAACATCAAATATGATCCATTTAATTTTAGTTTCTGAAAAGCAGTTGAGGCTCTTACTAGGTTTTGGATTGTGCTTTTGTGTGTTTAACTAGGAAGGGGAAAAAAAATGAAAGAAAAAAAAGCCACCTGCATGTGAGCTAGTAAGGGCAGGACTGCCGAGTTACCTACCAGAGGAATCAGTCCCTGAAGCAAAGACTACTGGCCAAAAGGCACGAAACTTTTCTGTACCTTCCCTGGGGCTGCAAGTTCATACGAGTTTTGAACCAGACTTCTTTTGGAAGCTGAAAAAAAGCAGGTGAATCAGTCAATACAGACCATCTAGAGTCTCCTTGATGTGGGTCTGAATAAAAAGAGGACTTGGATGCCGGGGTGCTTGAGCCCAGGCCATTGAGTTTGCGGTGCCTTGGCAATGCAGGTAGAGCTGCTGAAGTTTATGACTGCGGAGCACCCAGAGCGGGACATGGGAGGCAGGGGGGCAGCCAGCCGGGCCCTGCCTTGGCTGGGCGCTGCACTAGGAGCATCTTCCCTCTTCACACACAGATCCAGCACTAACGGTTTGCATTCTGGGTGAATAACCAAAGCTCAGTCCAAAGCTGAACCCCCTCCTCACACAGAGGTAACCCCAAGCCTAGGTGAATGTCAGTGTCTATCATTGCTGCTTTTCCCTGCCCATCAGCAACAGCTCCATGCTGCAAAAAGGACCAGAGCCAGTTCCGCTTCCTCTTCCATTCTCATCTCAGTTTGTGGAAGTCTTAGATAACTGGAAACATTGCAAGTGTACATCTATATCGCTGCATCTCAAATTCCCCATACGAGTCTTTTTTTTCTTTGTTAAACATAGCAAGTCAATCCTGTGGGGCACAACAGGTTTAGAAATATATCAGCTACATTCTTCACATTCAACTGTCAGTCATAATGAGTAGCACGAGAAAAAGATATTTTCCTTTTTACTAGGTTAGCCCCATCAGTCTGAGTTGGCAGTTTAACCAACTCCAACAATCCCTCATGGAAATGGATTATTTTTAAGCCCACACTCAAACACTAGTTAAAAGTTTCACCATATGGCCAAAGAGAACAGGCTCACTTTCACCCACAAAGGCATATGTCCAGCCAGTTCATAGGCAAATCCCTAAGGATGCAGGGAAGGTGTCCCTGTGTGAACAGGTTATTCCTACACAGCTCAATAAGAGCTTTTTCGCCTTATTTCAAGAAGTTTTGTACTGATCCTTTTCAGAAGCAGAACACTAGCGTGAAGGTTATACCAGTTACACGAAAAAATTGTTATTTTGTAAGGTGACTCCCCTTTTCCCATGAAGAAAGATGAGCAGAGCTAAGCCACAGAATCCCAGGATGGTTGAGGTTGGAAGGGACCTCTAGAGATCATCTAGTCCAACCCTCCTGCTCCAGCAGGGACACCTAGAGCATGGGGCACAGGGCAGCATCCATGCAGGTTTAGAAGATCTCCAGAGGAGACTCCACAACCTCTCTGGGCAGCCTGTTCCAAGGCTCTGTCACCCCCACAGTAAAGGTGTTCTTCCTCATATGGAGACGAAACTTCCTGTGTTTTAATTTATACCCATTAGCCCTTGGCCACTGGCCACCACTGAGAAGAGTTTGGCCCCATCCTCTTTACATTCTCCCCTGGGGTATTTGTACATATTGATCAGCTCCCCTCAATCCTCTCCAGGCTAAGCAGGCCCAGATCACTTAGTCTTTCCTCGCACGGCAGATGCTCCAGTGCCTTCATCATCTCCTTTGCCCCGAAGGATTATTTTACCTACCACGGAGAGGAGACCAGAACTTTACTTACCCCACCTACAAGCTTAGAAAAAACCCCAGGCCGGGCTGGCTAACAACTCGTTCGGTTCTGCGCTGCGTAGGTTCCCATCCCACCCCCACCAGGGCTGCTCCGAGCTCCTCCCTGCAGCAGCGGCACTGCCCTCTGCGGCGATGCTTGGTGCGCTCTCACTGCCCGCCACGGGCAGAACCGCGCACTTATTTCTGCTTTAAATGACTGCCCTACCTAGGGCGCGTTCCGTGTTCCTCTGGGATCCACATGCTGCTGATAAATCCACTCCCAAGCAAAGGTGATGAATCACCCGACGGAGATACCAAAGACCATGTCCGTAAGCGCGTGGGAAGACGCAGGGCACCAGCAGGGCCAGGATGGCATAAGAGCAGAAAAACAAAACAGATGGGGAGCAGAAAAGTGGAGACGTGTAATTATATTTTGCACAGTTTGAAAGGAAGGTCACATGAAGCTGTCTAATCTCATGTCAGCTTGTGCTAGTTTGCAACTTCCCCCTCCTGGTACATGCCCCACAACCACACTTCTCTTGATAAGAAACGAGCAGAATCACGAACACAATACAAAATGTTGAAAAATAGTATTTATTAGCACCCAATTTACATAATTATATGGTACAAATGACACTTACTTGCTGCTGTAACATTAAATAAAGCTGCTCTTAAAAAACATTGCTTATTTCTGGAAGTCCATGTGATTTTGCTCAGCACAGATTGCGGGTACAATATACAGCTATCCCACTTCACTACTGTCATACCAATATAAATACCTGTATGGTTACCTCAGTGTGGTCTCATTTTGAACTGCACACTAACATAAGCAGATCTATATAATTTTAATGACAAAGTATTTACTTGGCTTAGTCAGGCAAGTGAATGTAACTTTAAGTATAAGCTACCCAAGAAGTTTCACAAAACATGAATTGCAGTGAAAAATAGAAAATTCAGGGTTGCAATTGAGAAGCTCAAAAATATACTGGTGTATTTCAAAATAATCTCCCACAGAATTCTCTATCTTTGTCATTTTAGATATTTATCCAAGATTTTAAAATATGGAACTTTAGTATGAAGTTTAATATTTAATGTTTGATGCAGCATTTTCATTTAAAGCAAAAATTTGTATTTTTAATGATAAATGCTTATCAAATTTTTAGAGAACAAATCACTATTTCATTTCTCTCATTTTCCATGAATAAAAAGCCTTTCTGGAGTCATGAGTTATATGAAATGTATTGATTCGTGCTCCGAAGAGAACTACTTCCTTCACAAACTAGAAGCAGAATATCTCACTTAAGATAACATTCACTTTTACACAGCAGTAGCATTTAAACAAGGTAATTTGGTGGCATTGTAATTCTGACACAACCTTGTACTGAACCATACACAAACTAACAAGCAGACTGTATTGATCAACAAGCAGATATTTCTTATTTGGATCCACCATTTTTGCAAGACACTTGAAGCCCAACATTTTTTCAAAGTAGTCATTCAAACTGGCATGCAACATCATAGCCTCAGCACAACTCTGCTGGGGAATCTTCATTTCCTTTAGCTGCTTAACGAAGGGTTTACGGATCGGTAACAGTAGCCTTTTCATATCAACCATCTGTCATGGAAGTGACTCAAAAAAGAAGAGGAGCAATTGTAATTACTAACATTTAAGTGGTTACAACCTATGAAAGGGAACTGTCAGGTTACTCTATACAACACTTGTTTTTGTAGGAACAAAAGAAGTACAAGATAACCAAGCAAAAAAAAAAGTCCAAACTGACATTATGGTGAAAAGCAAATCCAACAATAAGGCAAAGAAATTTATCTGAAAGCAGTTTTTTGGTTACCTGACAACTGTTTGAAAGAAACCAACTGAATATACCTACATGAAGCACAGTGCAGGTAGCAGACGTGCTCAGAAATGCCAACAGAAAATGTTACAGCAACAATAGTCTCATTATCACAGATCTTCTCCTACAAGTTTTTTCAGATGCATGATTCAAGGAAAATATAGCACAAAAACCGCTTTGCAGTCTGCTAGGCTGCAAAGGTACAAGAAATTAGTAACTAACATGCTCACTTTCCATTTCCAGAAAAGGAAAATGCTAACACATGAGACAGTCCTCAAAACTTGTGTATGCTTGTAATTGTCTGACTGCAAGGAAACAGCAACTTTAGGAGCCATACATCTGAAAACAAGCTACATTCAAAGACCGCTATCTTGATGAAAGGAGAATAAAAAAATAAATTCTTAATGGAAAAATATTAGCTTGAAGTCCATAATTTATCCCTTAAACAATGTTTTTGGCTGCTTTTAGTAAGTAATCCAAAATAATGAAAATATTTGGCTTGGTAACAAGTTATCCCTTCCCTTTTAGAAAAGTACAAACCCCAGCTGTGTAAATCTTTTCTCAACCTGCCACTTAACGTTCTGGCACTAGGGCCAAGGGGTTCTGGAAAGAGCAAGCAAGGAACTCAAGGGGTGAAGGAAGCAGGCAGGGCTGGAGGACCCTGTCAACGCAGGGCTCGGGGCAGCTCAAAAGCCACACCATGGTGTTTATCATGGGATCGAAGCCACACGAAGCGCGGGTTTGATCTCCCTGGAGCACAGCACGGCCTGGCAGCACGCCCAGGGCCAGCCGAGCTCCACACGCAGCAGCACAGGGCAGGCCCGAGCCGGAGGAGACCGGCGCTGACCGGCACGCGCTACGAAAGGTTTCTCCAGTGCAAGTGTGGTTTGGATTTCCTCAGCCTGCAACCAACACCTGCCGACAGCAAACCAGGCCAGAGGTTTTCTCTTCAACCAACTGCACTCACACCCTGCAGTTGGGTTCTCAGGAACACCATCTTAATGGCTACGGCACTTCATGCGTTTGGGCAAGAGGCTACAGGACTAGCCGGATGGGCTGAACAGGAGTGTTTGAGCAAGGGCTATTTGCGCAGAAGTCAATCTAGCTCCTCCTCCGTGTTTGCTACACTGCGCTACAGGACGTAAGATCATCTTCTAAAATGCGACTTCTCCCTCCTAAAGCGCCCCATGTGTAACTGGACAGAATAAACCCTGTCTACCGCTTGTTTCTCCATTTCACTCCCACTCAATAAAAACATTACTGAGGGTTTGACCTGCAGTTTATAGACCATTAATTTCCCTAACGCTACTCTTCTATAAGCCTAAACCATTTGATGGTGAAAGAGTCGAGACTTAACTTACTATCAGCCGAAAATGTATCACATTTAGACAGAACATTCTCAACGCCTTCACCTCCTTCTGGAAAAAGGGAGTTTCCTGAAATGTTTGTCAGATAGGGACAGGTAGCAGATTTTGCAGAAAAATCTTTGCCTCCTCTCTGTCACTCCGCAAGAAGAGCTAAACTGAGCATTGCTGCAATGCTTACCAAGAGCAGATGCCCAAGAAAACTCAAATATTCATGTCAAAGATTGCACCGTTTTATACAAACCATCTACCACACATGTTTTCTCATATTCAGATTTCTTCGTTTTCAACAGTTAAGGCCAAAATGATTTCTACTGAATATCCATAAATTTCAGAAGGTTTTCAAATGCTGCTTTATAAGCAGCATAATGTTTAGAATAGGATAGTTATGAGGAGAGAAATGACACTATACGTGTAATACATTATTTTTAAATATGAAGGTAATGACTGATTTCCTAACCTGATTAACAAGCCTAATCATCATTTCTGTTTTGCAAATTTTTTGGCTTTGGTTCATTCCTGACAGACATCCCAAGACAGAGTCTTAATTCTGTAATTTTTTTTTTAAGGAAAGTGTCTCCCCGGAAGGGCGAGTGAGGTCCCATGAGAGCTGTCAGAGGTACCTATCTCAGCCCAGTCGGGCCCCCCAGAAGAGGCCTAAGTTAAGAGGAAGGCTCTGTTCTTAGAACTGAAGAAATGACCTGTTAGAACAATCTTGTCATTTCCTCCTCTAAAGTGGTACAGGTTCGAAATTTGAATAAATTTTATCTTTGACATAAAACACTAAATTCTGCCCTACGTACCGCCTGCAACAAACGGAAAAACGAATAAAACGTAGGAGTAGCTCGGGGAAGCCCTCCCTGGACTTGCTCCTCTGACATTTAAGTGGTTTCCGTGTCTCTCCACGGCAGCCCCAGGCACAGCTCCATGAGCTCCCCGGACCGCGGCAGCGACGCGCCCTTGGACACATCGGTGGGCGACCTGGCAGCTCCCCCACGGATGGGCACGCAGCCCCCAACCAGCGTCCGCCAATCTTCCGAATAAAAATAACATTACTAATTAAAATTGTCCAGCAGGGACTCATTTAGCGTAACACCGAAGAATCTGTTAATGTTAGATCACGAGCCTGACGCTGCAGCAAGCGGACTCCACCACCACTATAGCCCTTTGGTGCCCAGGCACAGGGACAAACATTGTAGCTGGGTTTTCTGCTGTCACTCAAGCTACCTTACAAAATTTGACCCATTATAAAATAGATTTTAGAAAACTATAAACTGGACCACATAGGACTTACTGCTTATAATCCATAACAAACATTTCACAAAGGCGTCAAATAGTCTCCCTAAGACAGTCCTGAAAAGACCCTGCCGAACCCCAGGCTGCAAACACTTCCAGATACACAACTTGGAAGGCGCTGGAACACCTTCATGAACTGATGGGTTATGCCTGCTTTTTCATTTTTTGTTTCCTTTAGTATGGACTAATACTTCTGCGAATCAAATACTGACCAAGTGACATTCAGTTTATGAAAATCGCTGCTCCCAAAATTACGCTGTTAAAGCGGGACCAGGGAGGGGGAGAAAGGGGCACGTCTGAGATCAGAGAGACGTACTGAAAAATATAGTGTGATTAAGTCCTTTATCCTTCACACACTTATGCGAAAGTTTAAATTTCTACTTAAATTCACAACTACAAAATGACACTTCATAGCCTAACCACAAAGATGAATGTTAAACATCACACACTCAAATGCATGATATAAGGGGCTGATTTAACACATAATTAATTGAAAGCATACGACAAAAAAAGAAAAAAGTAGGTGGCATGCAGTTGTACAGACTCCTAGGTAAAAAAAACATTGTATCAAAATAAGGATGAATGAGATCCAAAAATATTAATTGTGATTTTCCTATAAGCCATAAACAAAGTCTTTTACTTGGTACGTCTTTTGAGGCACAAAAATAAATGCATTGACCAGGACTCTATAATAAAAGTGAAATAAATATTTTATACAATATAATTATATCTAGAGCTTTTTTCCAGGTTATTTTAAATCATTTTGTGTGAGTGTTTTGGTAACTGAATCAATAAGTAAAAACACATACCACAGCACTATAATTTAGAAATAAAAATAATTCAACCAAGTGGACCAATTTTCAGTATATAAGACTGCAGCTCCTCCTTTATAGTTGGTCACGAATACCAAAGTCAGTAGCATAGACGAACATAAACTAACGTTTCTGAGTTAACCATTACAAAGCGTACCACGTGAATTAGATATGGGAAAACCAGTAATGGTAAAATGCAATATACTGAGTTGCACAAAAATGCTTATTGTCCAGTTTTACTTATATTTGATATCTTTATATATATATATATATATATTTCACATTCTTGAAATTACCAATCCAAACTTGGAAGAGCTGCACATAAAAGGGAGCTAAAAATATTTTAGTGCACACAGAAATCAGAATTTCAAAACTTACAAAAAAATCATTAATTATGAAAGAAGGGTTAGGTATCCGGCTGAAGGGGAAGCACAGATACACACTGAGCAGTGCAGAAGAAACTTGAGAAGCAGCAATGCTTGTGCTTAAAACAGCTGTCAGACAAATAAGATTTGTGTTTGTGTGACACGAGCCATAAGACCAAAAGTCTGGACTTCCTATGCAAAGGCAGCATGTTACAGATAAAGAAAAAATAAAATCAGGTTACTTCCAGACTAAGTGCAATGAGTCATGTGTATGGAATGGTGTTGTAGGCACCAGGCTACGGAGAAATGAGGCTACAAGCTGAAAACAGAAGAAAAAAAAAAAAAGATTGCTATGTAAAAGGAGCAGGCTAAGAATAGCTTGAGGAATGATGAGAGGAACATTAAAATACAACTAGAGCTAATATGCACTTGCAGGTTCCCAGTTACGAAGATGAGGAACATTTAAATGGCACAAAAGAACACAACTGGGAATACTGGCGTGAAATTACAAAAAAGAACTGCTAAACATCAGGCAAATTCTCCTGTCAGTGAGATACAGTAATTGAAATAATCTGCCAAAGGAAGCCTAATCATTTTGAACATACATAAAAACCTCACTGTCCAAGACACTATTAAAATGCATAAGTCTACAAACCTGTTTTAGCAAGCAGATGAACTAGGTAACCTACATAATTTTTTCATCCCTAACTTCTATGATGATGTTCAGAAGATCTGACAGGCTCATGCACAATACCCTGCAGTCCTACAAGTATGTGAGCAAGTACAGTAAAAAGACATTGACATCAATTATGAAGACCAGCACAAAAATATATATACTCCACAACCTCTTGTAAGGCTACATTTGTTTTTTTGTTCTTTTTTTTTTTTTTTAAAGGCACCTCATCCTCTAGCTATTGCCAGCTTTACAGAATCACAATTCAGTGATTTTTGTCTTTCAATTCACATTTGAACAGCTCCTTCTTACATTCCAATGGTAATCAGAATGACCGTCTTTAAAAACAAGCATGCTGGCCTATTAGTTTTATGTACAGCAATTTAACCAATAGTAGCTACGTATTGTATTGTGTAAGCAAAAGCACAACATTCATTTCATACTCACACCGTTATCCTTTGTATACACAAACTCAAGAGAACTCTTAATACTAAAACATTAAAATGCACCCATGGAGTCTTCCCTTACTAGACACGTTTAATACATGTTTACAATATATATATACACATATATAATATACATAACTTTTAGATTTTTTTTCAAATAAACCTTTGTAATTCCTTTTCAAAAAGAAATAAAATAATGACACTGAAAGAATAAGAGTCAAGTACACAGAACTCTCACCAAGTTGAATGCTCAGTTTGCAGCCAAGTTTCCCCCTTTTCATCATAACCAAAACACATCAGAAAAACTAAAAAATCTGAATTACTATTGTAGTTGACTGTTTAATGGTAAACGTTTTCATCTTATCTATGGAAATACATTGCCTATCAGTATCATGAAGTGACATATCTGAATATTCTGAGCAATAAAAGGTATTCCAGGAGATTTTAGCAGTAAATATAATGTGTTGCAGGCTCAAACAGCACAGGTCAACCTTTTACTCTAAATAATGCAGTTAATCTAAACTCTGTGTTCATCTTAAAACATAGTCCCATCCTGAAAGATCGCTCTAAAACAGCATGATCAAATCCTATGTCGGTATCTTTCAATGATTCCTTTTAAAGAAGTGTCAGTTTTAAAGGTAAAGATTTATTTATCAACTTCCAGTCCTAAGCTCAGGGTGGTATTTGGAAGAGTTACCTTGGGTTCTTTCCTACTCACGTCAACAGCACACAATCTCCAGCATGAATTCTGCTTTTCATTGCACTTAAAAGGAAAACACCAACCTCCACAGACTTGGAAAAGAGAAGTAAGAACTCTGATAATGCTGTGTAATAGAAAAGAAACCAGGTACTCTCCTTTAAGAAGGGATAAGAATAATATATGGGTTTAAAAGTTGTTTGTCATTCAAATCAACAGAGCAGCCCTGAATACACAAGCAAAGCACATCTGTTGAGTAATTAAAAAAAAAAAAAAAAGCACTCATTCTTCTCATAACCTGATCATTGGCACAACATGCTTAAAAGTTCCACAAGTGTTAAAGTTAGGAAATACCTCTAGAAATAGCAGAATCTTTCAAATCGGTGGAACTTTGTATGGATATCTGTTACAGTAATTGAACTCACATGGAGTAACAGGTACAGTTTTTATCTTCAAATGAACTAAAGTATTTCACTTTTACACTTAATGCCCTGAATGACACCTTTTTTTTTTTCCTTCTTTTTTAGCAGGAACAGAAAGAAGAAATGAATATCTGATAATTAAACTGTAAGCGAGTTTCTTTGGAAAGTTGTGTGACAATTTCTTGTGCCAGACCTCCAAGAATAAACAGTATTATAAATCTGAATAAGTTAATCTGCTACTACAGTATATACAGACTGCTTCAGTCTGTTGTTAATTGTGACTAGACTAAAGGCTCAGCTTCTAGCCACACGCTAATACAGTCTTTAAAAAAATTATATAACTTTTTTGCAAACTAAATATTTGCTGTATAACATAAAAGATGTAACAAAACTTTTCTGCATTTTAATTTTTGTTAGTAATTTGCTTTCCTCTACCACACTTATCTTAGGCTAACAGCCAGGTGGCTGAGATTATCTATCAGCTACTGCTCTCTGAACACTATCTACTTATTAATACCAAAGGGATGATAAGAGCCTCTCACATGGCACAGTAATGAGCATGTGAACTGACACGTTTTCCAGGTGATTTAGTTTTAAGCACATTAAGATTCCCCATGAGAAGCATCCCAGGAAGTTTCCCTCTTTTCCCGCTCCCTGAAGTAACTGGACTGTTCCTTTCCAGTATCCCATTTTATTAATAGAGAATACATAGACCTAAGTTTCCCCCAAGGCCTGCCTGGACGAAAACTCACACCCTCTGAAACAAAAGCGCTTCTTTTGTTTTTGAACTATTTGAAACTGAGAGTTTCCAAGCTCTCAGCACCAGCTGAGCTCACAGAAACCAGAACAAACCTTAATTTAGAAAAGAGCACCCCGCAAAAACTAAACACTTACAAACATTCTCTGAATTATAGGGCAGGGTAAGGAGACTCTTGCCCTCTTCTTCTCTTTTGTGCAGCTGGTTAAATATATACAAGCTAGAGTTGAAAGGGAAGCACTCTGTCATACAAACACTTTAGCCAGAGCATCTGCTCCTGCACTGGCAATATAGCATTTGGATGGGTGGAATGCCACATCGTGAATGGATTCATCAAATTTTTTGCGATGAGCAGTAAATTCCTGGATGCAGGTTTTACTTTCAAGATTCCACAAGCGAATTGAACAGTCATGACCTAAAGAGAGGAGAGAAAAAAAAAACAGTTTTGTTATAATTCTCAAGTTTACCACCATAATGAGAAAGGAAAATAATGAAATTTAATATACTTACTGCCAGACATCAAATACAAGCCATTGGGATCAACAGCTAGACTTGTAACTGCATCTAAATGAGCTACCATGGAATGGATCAGTTTTCCTTTGGGGGAATAAAAAATAAAATAAAATAAAATAAAAAAGAGAAAAAAAGAAAATGAGAAAAAGATTCACATTATCTCTCTGCACTTAATTATCTGTATTCTTTGCTTCCCTCAGCCTACCTTACTCTAAATACAAGATGTTGTCTCAGTTGAATATTGTTATGCAAGAAATCATTCTTATAACATTTACTATCTCAGGAGAGGGGCAGCACAAATACTACCAGCTTTGTCAGCCCCTACACTGTGTGTGCACAACCGTCCTGGTGCTGCAGTCAGGGGGCCCGTTGAGTGTCTGCCTCTTAAGTGATTAAAGTTAAGCAGAAATATCTTGAGTGTGAAGGAGGACAGTGACCGAGTACACTAAGCAATGAATCTAAACTAGAGGAGGAATAAGTTATATATTTAATCAACACAGAATCAATGTCTAATTACAATAATGGCTTACTATTAAAAATAACAAATTAAGGGCCAAATAGACAAAATGAAAAGGGTATGTTTCCTCTACTATTTCAGAGCTACATTAAACAAACCAGCTATTTTCAGCTGTTTTCTCAACTTCCATTGGGTCCTTAGACCTCTTCTCATTTAGCACAAATCAGAGTAGTGACACACAATCAACAAGAATATTGCAAATTCTTAACTTTAAATATAGTGTGACCTGGAAGTAAAGAAGTTGTAAAACGGATATCCTCAAGATTCCTCGAAATAAAACCAGATTGACACTCCATTCCAATCAAATATTCCTTTATATGGACTGGCCATCTTCTGTCTCTACTCATGAAAAGCTATTTCTCTGTCAGATGATATCCACCTTTAAACATTGCTCAGGATTTATGTGACGCATAATTAATCACAAAGAAATTGTCTCTGTTTTATTTTATACAACTGCTATGACTAATGTATGTTGGGAGTATACCTACCTGTATTGTTGTCATAGAATTTGATGTGTCTGTCCTCATGAGCAGTGATACTAATTGGAAGAGTTGGGTGGCTGATGACTCTGTTTATCTGACAGGAAGAACTGATTGCTAAGAAAAAAAAATGTATATCAACATAGGAATTGCTAAATTGAAAAACTGCTACTACGAAATAAATGTGTGATCATTCTTATTAGTAATACAATTCTTAATTTTACACAATGGAAATTCTTTCAACTAACACTTCAGATTTTTTTTTACTCTAAAACACCTATTCACAGTAGTATCATTTTTTCTGGCCTTCAGGCATTTTGAAACATTAAGACTGAAGTCTCTATCCTGCCCTTAAACTACTACTATCAAAGCAGGAACTAGGAAATTCTTTTTGGTGCTTCATGTTTTGATGAGAAATGGAAGCATTGCCTCGATGCACAGACTAATGCAAGAGTGCTCTTCAGAGGGACAGATTAGCAGAGAAAACACAAACGTCCCCTTCCCAGATCAAAACACAATGAACTCCCACACGAAACAAGATATTTAGTAAAACTGCAGCCAAAGGACACTCAGCATCAACTAATCAAAATTTTGCCAAATGAAATAAAATACCACTAGAGATCGCTTGCTATGCGATCCACTTCCATTTTAAGTGGAAAAAAAATGGAACCTACAAGTAGTGTCACCATCCAAAGGACACCTAAAAATGTAAATTACTAGAAACACCTAAAAGTACTCCCTTATAGCACCTGAAAGTGTATCAAAGCTGGCTATTTTCGGTTTTAAAATGCCAAAAAGAAGAAAGCCCATACCAAAGATCAATAATTTTGATTTTATACAGACACAGAAGTTCTGCAGTGTATCTCTTTAGGTACCTTATGTACTTAAAAAAAAGAGAATAATGTTAAAAAAAAAAAAGACTTAAAGACTGCACACTTATACAATATAAAAGAATAAATCACACAGTGTGTGGTTTCTTCTTCTACCTTTTGTCACCAGTACGTGCACCCTTGTGTTGCTGAAGTGCCCATAAGGTCTGGTACAGAAATAACAACTTAAAACGCAGACTATAATGTGATTCATAACGTTAGCTACCATTACAGTCTCTGCCTATTATTTTGAAAGCACTTCCCACTTCCCATTAATAGTTGCTGGTCTTAGCAGAGAAAACTCTAAGCAAGAGTTTTTTGGGTTTTTTTGGTACATACTAGTATCGACTCCAGACTCCAAGGTGAGAATTCGTTGCTGTGTCTCCATGTTAAAAATGCTCGTGTGCCCACTGTTAAATGATGCTACCATGAGGCTTGGGTCGCTGCTCACAAGATCTACTGAGGAAGGGATTCCCAGTTCTAGAAAACAATTTAGAAAACAATTCTGCATGATTTAATCAAAACAAACACACAAACAAAGCACTTTGTTTTTAAAAAGGGCATCTTTAGGAAAGAAAAACCTGATTTGACCTTAAAAACAAATACAGTTTGTATTCTCCAATGCACTAATTGAAATGCTGGAACACAGCCTGCTATCTTAGATGTATTAAATTATTACTTCAAGCCTGGCATGCCTTTTTATTACAGTTTTTAAAAATCTACATTATACCAAGAATCTCAATTGTCTGCTTGATCACTACTTCTATCCTATTTATTTGATGTGCTAAGACATTGTACCTAGAACTGGGGCTAGGACAAAGGTATACTCTGAAATCTACTGGAAAGTAAAAACCACCATTCCTCTTTTCCTTCTTTCAGCTTTGAGATCAATTCTCAATCAAACCTCTGCTGTATTAAGCAGGAAGACTTGAAAAGACTGTAGTTAAAAAATAAATAAATAAATAAATAAATAAATGCAGGACAGGTGATTAAAGTTACTTCCTTAATCACAAAAGCTACTAATAATCCCCTGTTTGATTTTGCCAGTTGCAAATTTATATGCTGATACTGTCAGCGTTGGAAGCTATTTATATAAATTATCAACTCATATACAAAGCATCTTCTGACCTGCCCACAGCAGTAATACACCTTATCTCCTCTTTACACTGTCTCAGCAGATGTTAGGAGAAGGAGGCAAAGGACGAGGTACAGAGTGGGACACTGAAGGTTAATGCAGGAGTATCATCACTGCGTGTCTCTCAACCTAAGATTTCCAAGAGAAGGACCTTGGACATACTGCCTGCGTGCTCGTGAG
Source organism: Tinamus guttatus (assembly GCF_000705375.1). Next base: position 114,463 of record NW_010587884.1, read on the forward strand.
TGATAGCACTTGTTAAGAGATCCTCCAATAAGGCTAAAAAGCACTGGGGTGCCACTGCCTTGTCCATTCATTCTGGTAAATCTATAAAGATTAACTTAGAGGATTTAATTGAGAGCTGCTGAGAATTTTAAAGAGATTTTTTTCCTCCTCCTCCTTTTTTTTTTTCCTCTCCAAGCTTTGCCATAAGCCATAGAGAAAACTGAGTTTTAAAGGAGGATCTTGGAATTTCACAACTGGATTTCGTTCCAGTTTGAAACAACACATGAAAAAGACCTCTCTGAGGCAAGATCCCTTCCTCTCCCCTCTGGTCTCCTTAATTTAACATTTCAAACCAAAATGCTTCCTGCTTTAAAGGAAGGTATCAAAGAAAAGAGGCAGGCAGGCTGGTAGGAAAACCATTCCGATTTTTGAGAGAACTCTGCAGACCTTTGGAGACACAGTTCTGCCAGAACTAAACTACATGAAACATTTCTGCCTTGCTTTAACTAAGAAGAAACTGTCCCAACATATCTGATCAGGGATTTACACAATAATTCACTAAGTCAGTTCGGTTATGTAGAAGTTTATGTAGCCTTGAAGTTGTTCTGAAGAGCAATGCAACTGTCTCAGTTAATAACTTACCTTTAGAATGATCAATTCTACAAGAATTTGGCAGTGTTAATGGGCTCATTCTAGTGCATTTACTGAAACAGAAGCTTTAAGAAACTAGGAGGTAAACAATGGGATTTTGGTCTGAACATGACACATTTCAGTAACTAAATCCAAAGGAGTACGTTTTTCTTTTTTTCCCTCCAATTAGTGGCTCTCGGGATGATCAGATTCATGCTTTTTAGTCAACACAAAAAATCTGAATTTGAACCAGGACTACTGTGTTAAAAGCATAAGGAATCTAATCTGAAAACATATTATGACCCAGGCCTGGATCTAATTAGGCCTATTCTGAAGCACTAAGAAGAAGTAAGGGGTTTTCATTCTGAGCCAACTAGAAGCAACGGCCTGATAGAAACTTAGAGGCAATCTCTACTGCAGAGTAGAAGCATCACCCTGTGTCTCTGAAAACAGCAGCAAATAGCGTGCAGGAGTTGGCTATTAAATATTTTTGACTGTTCCCCTGTGTACAGGTATCTATTCAACAGGTATCACAGGAGAAGGGAGCCAAACTTCATTTTCTACCAAAAATATTCGTAAAGGTATAAGATCCTTCAAAACAGACAAGAAAGTTTTCCATTCGGTGGCCAAAGTTATGGCAGTCTGAACACAGACACTCATAAGCTTTAAGGCAGGATGCTTTTCTGTACCTTGATTATCATTAAATATACTAAGAGCTGGAGCAATTTCTGTAGCTTTCCATAAACATATGGTGCCGTCTGCTGAGCAGGACAGCAAACGCTGGTGAGCTCCGCTGTACACCAGGCCCCACACGGCGTCCGTATGGCCCACAAAAGCACCTCTTAGAACAGAAGGGTCTGTGAAGAGAAACACAACAATTCACGTTTCAAAGTAAAATCTAAGTTACATCAGTAGTTGCCTTCTGGTCTCTGTTGGAGGACCAGCATTAATAAGCCAGCCCGTAAAGCAAAACCAGCAGATATCCTGGTGTGAAGATGACTGAATTTCATATCAGCATATCTGGCTTCGGTTTATCCAATTTGCAACTAATAGAACAAAACCAATTTTCAGCAAAAGCGACCACATCAAGTTAGTCAGCAACACGGACTTCAACTTCAAAACCAAACCTCAAGCAGCTATTAATGCCACAAAAGTCTCTTTCTCTAAAAGTCAGCTTTGAGGCCCATCAGCTCTGGGAAGTTAGGAATGCTTTAAAACACAGACACAAGGCTGACATCCAGTCACATTTGGAAAAACTTGCTGAACTGGCTGCTTGCCAACAATATTAACATCTTTGGTCTCAGACAATACAATCTCTTTTTATCTCAGATGCATATCACTTTCTAAAAGAAAAGAACATTAAAATAGACATTTGCTGTACTCGCCAAAGCTTAGGGCCAGTACTTTTTCAACCCAGCTGTTGCTCAAAATTTGATGAGATCAAGGCCCTTTTTATGAAGGCATCAAGTTGACCTTCTCATCAACCACTGTTAAAACAAAATTTTACTTCTACTATCTGAAACAAATATTCCATTTTCTCTCTTAAATTTTCAAAAAAAATTTTCCTAGGAATTATAATTTTTTAGTCACACAGCAGTGTCTAGATGTATCATTTCACTGCTATGTCCAATAGCAATTTACCATAAGAGTCATAGGGGTCGATGTTTGGGTTGGTTGTATTCCAGCCATGGATGAGGCCATCAGTTCCCCCACTGTAACACTGCTCACCATTGCTGCTCATCACCACACAAAGCACAGGTCCACTGGAATAAAAATCCACAAAAAAACAGGTTGGCTATTAATGTATTCATTGATTAAATTAAAAAAAAAAAAAGAAAAGAAAAAAGAAAAAAAAGACAACCCAATCTTCACACTTTCTTACTAAATACAATTCACTTGCTGCAATAAAAATTCTGTGTATTTCAGATCATACAAGACCTCCTACAAAAAAACCTCCACAATATTCTGTAATGTAATTTACATTCAGAAGAATTTAATTATTAAGCACATGAAGCATGAACAGTGTCATCCTTATAAACACTTATAAAATATAACCCTTGTTAGTTTAAAAAGCTTTTCTCTCTTTTTAAAAAGATACAACTCTTTCATGAAAAGCAGTCAGTAGATTTGAATTCACTCAAAAGAACTTCATTGTATAGATGCATATACTGAACAAAAGGCAAGAACTAAAATGATGAACAGAAAATCTGATCACATCTGAACCATTTAATTTGTAGCTTTAATTTTTTGAATGGCGATTTACCTAGCTCCAGATGTAAATAGTTATGCAGAAAGGAACTGAGCATATGCAGATATTTAAAATAAATAAAGTAGGAAGTAAGGGCATCTCATGAAAACTACCGGTTGACATGCTGGAAGCTACTGAAAAAAAAGCGCCTGTTTAAAATCTTACTTTTCTTAAAATAGGAAAGACAATGTTCTTAGCAAATACTCACTTATGCGCTCTGAATGTATATATTGGCTCTACATCAAGAGAAGCACTCCTAAATGAAGCACAGGAAGACATTAACATGTATTTGACCTTACACAATGTTCCTAGAAATATTTTATGAAAATGTGCCAAAATATCGCTACGTTCTTTCTAGTCAGTAACTCTGAAGTCCTCCCACAACTCTCTCTCCGTGACTTTTCATGTAACTAGTAATTTTTTGTATTCTTTCAAAATACAACTGATTTTTTTTTCTTGTTTAAAGACCTTGAAGGTGAATGCAAGCTGTACACGAGACCTCCCTCCTACTCCATCCTTTAACAGGTAGTTTCTGTATTCTTCAAGTCAAAGCAGTCAATTGTGAGAAAGCACTGGAGTGTCACCAGTATTTGAGGAAATATCATTAAGAGCAATTAATTTCCTCTAGGAGGGAACAGGGAGCTTATACCAAAACTGCAGTAGTGTCTCAAAACCCTTAATCTAAACTTAACCAGCCAGGGGCTGCCTATAATGCCTGCATGAAGGCCATGTTTTGTCCCTTCTGCCTAAAAAATATGGAATACTCTATTTTTATATTAGCCCAACTAAGGATATACTCTCATTTCTGGAAGTCCCCAGCAAAACAAAGGAGAGAGTGTACAAAGGATCATGTCAGTCCATGACTGAATCTGCGTGTGGGCAGGCACACCTGGGCACACACATATAGATACACGAATTCAAACGTGGTCAGATGTGTTGTTATATTGTCTCTTTGTATATTGTCTCTTATGTGTCACATGCAGGCAAGCACACTAATCTAAAGCAGCCCATGTCAAAATATTTCCACTAGTAAGCTATCATGACATGCTAGCTACAGGAAAAATACAGAAGTGAATCATTTTTGTCTTTGAAAATGAAAAAGCGCTCGTGAACTTGCATGGCTTTTTTCTTGGCACTCTTTACAAGTTTCCATCCTTTTTTAACAGCTAGTTTCTGAACTCTTAAAGTCCCAGAACAATTGCCATTAACTCTAAGGAACGCTAGAAGCAGCTGTATCTATAATATTATTTCCATAAATAATGAATAAAAATGTATTTTAGAAACAAAGGAAACGAAAGGTCTTACTTTTTTGCTGGGGCTGTTTTTTGTAAATTCCACATTTTTAATGTATGGTCCTCTGAAGCTGTTATTAAGACTGGTTCAATTGGATGAAAAGCCAGACCTCTTATTCCATCAAAGTGACTTCTTAAAGTGAATTTGGGGTTCCAAGTCTTTCTCAAGGCATCCTTATTGTTTGCTATCTGTTAAAAATACATATAAATAAATAAGTAAGCCATATTTAATGCGGATGACAACAAGAAAGGCCAAAATCACAATTTGGCTTCAACATTTTCAAATGCCAAATGACCCCATCCATTTTTCAAAAACCACCTGTTCTTGAGCAACAGTCCATTTGACCTTGATTAGCCAGTTCAAAATGGGTATGAAGACATTCACAAAACAAACAAACAAACACCACAGATGACAAGCATACCTCCACAATAACTGGTTCTGTGAAAGCCTGAAATACACTGCATTTCTGTTAAGTTCACTAATTTAAAAACTGAAAAATAACTTTCCCGACTGATACCACTATAAACACAGCTTGGGATTTGAAGGTCAGCTTACTCCTACTGGTTCATTCATTAATAGTACGCCTGACTCAACCAAGCTGAGTTCCATAAATGTCTAAAATATTACTGACATGGAAGTTTCTTAAGTAAAGATCTTAAAAAAAAAAATGCCTACAGGGCAAAAAGGAATACAATCTAACCCATTCTCCTGAGGCAGTACAAGTTTTGGGATAATTCAGTATAAGAAAGCAGAGAAAGCTACACACCTGAGGTGTATAATTAGCAAATCATAATCTATCATATATACAGAAGCAATTATTTGGCAATAATAGCATTTTTTAAGACAACTAAAAGAAATGCCTTAAGAAATAACAGTTATTTCAGGAGTGTTTCCTTGAACAAATATTCACATAAAACACTGTGCAGACTTAAGACTTCATCAATCCTCATAGCCATGGTTAATTTTACCGTGCCATAATCACTGCAAAGGTCTACGTTAAATAAGCATTAATATGAACAACCAATTCAAATACTGATGATTTTATTATACTGAAAGCTGCAGATAACTCCAAACTCTTCAATATTTTAATATTATTAATCGTAAAGAAGAGAAAGCTGTTTTGAGCCACTCAGAAATCTATATTTTGGATGTTTTTGCAAGGTACCAGAGGTTTAAAAGCAGCTTTTCTTACATTTTGTTACTTGCTCGCTTCCCTTAGAGCGTTCTACACATTCAAACAATAAGAAACGAGGCACAACAAGCAGCAGGCTCAGTCCCATCGTACTCCTCAGGACCGAGGCACTGTCTGCTCAGCTGGTCAGCTCCGCTGCTTGGCCAGTTTACAGAGCTCCGCTGGCTCACGCTGCAGCTAGCGCAAGGGGCAGGCCGGTGAATTTGCAGCTCTGCCAAATTTTCTGGAGATTGGCCAAGAATGTCTCAGCAAAAAGGGTACAACATGTGCAGAAAAACCATACGGATCTGGAGCAGAATTCAGTTGCCTCAGCATCTAAGCTAACGGCAACTTAGGTAACTGAGGGAATCCCACTTGCCCATGGCAGAAACACGGGGCTTGCAACCCATCTCTCAGACCCACCAGCTACATCAGACATCCTAAGAGCATACACCAATTCCGACAGGATAGTTTTCTCATTTTCCTTCTCATCCATTCAAAAATGTACTGAGGCAAAGGCATCTCAGAGAATTGTTTTAAAAATTAGAAAGAAATTGGAGGACAGTGTCAGTGCGGTTGACGTTAGGGAAGCACAAAACAGCCAGACTCCTTTTTCTCTCTCCACTAAAACGTCAGAGTGAGCTATTCAGAGGTCTGAAAATCAGTTAGTTTGTTCATTTTCCAGGGTACGGGAGAGGATGCACCCCACAGTTAGTACCTGAGCTGGTGCTATTAGTTTTTGACAGTCACAGCAATGCTGTCTGCAGGTGTTTTACTCTGTATTACATAAACCACTTGGCAATTCCAGAAGAGCCAAGATATACAGGTAACATGATGGATACTTTTATTGATCAAAGCCAGAGGCAAACAAGCAAGAGCCTACTGCAAACTCCACATCGAAATTCCAAGAACAGACACACAAAGGTAGAAAATAATCTCTTTTAAGTTATACATTAATAATCTACACTAATCAAAACCTTTCCTTAAATTTAAGGCTGGCCAAGCAACAGTTTAAATATATGAACTATGAAATGAAACAGGCCAATATTCCCGTACTGTGGGAGAAAACAACTCACATAAAAACCAAGTGGGTTGAAAAGGTCTCAAAATAAGAAGTGTCCGCAACTTCTAAGAACACATAATTGATCCAAATGAAATATTTTCATCATCATTCTCTAAAATCACCACTTGAATCCTCCTAAATAGCTGATTCACATTTGACATGTGCAAAAGGTATCAGGTACTCCAGAGTGCATACAGACTGTATTATTTCTAAGCTAAACTTCCAGTGGATTTTGAACATTTCCACGTATCATGAAAGCAGAAAAATCATTTATTCTGCTTCCATAAAGATTAGAGCAACAAGAGAGAAGAGCTTACCAAATAAGAATTTTTGAAGTTGTCAACACTAGAAAAGATAAGGAGTGCAGAAGGAATGAGTGTGAATTCCTGATCACAGTGACTGGATTTATAAAGGCATTTAATCAGTGAACAAACAGAAGTTAATACTCCCATCCGCAGAGGAAGGGATGGGGAGTGGGAGGGACATAAAGAAATGCTAGTTTACATAAATGAAAGCTGGTGCTTCAGGATGTGCAGAGATGGACAAACAACACTAGAGATTTTATGGAGACTGGAACGATGAAGCCAACTGATGAAAGCAGTAAGATTTTGTACGGATGAATTAGGTTTGTCATCATCTCTAAACTTAAAAATTCAGCCAAAATTTCATGTGCAACTGGAGAAGTGGCACTTGTACATCATCTTTTTGGAGACAGCATTGGGCAAGATCAAGAACAACAACAAAATCATGCTAAGCCCAAACTAGGAGATAAAACTAAGATACTGAATTTAAAATCAGGCATGTTCACTGTAACTGTGATGATTCACAAGAAGTCACACACATGCCTCTGCAGTGTCATTCATAGACTGTGTGTAGATTTGATTTATGATGGTAAAATTCCAGACAGTGACTACTCAGAAAGAATCTTGTTGCTGAAGGATTGCATTCCTCTCCAACATGTAGTACTCGGTCACTTCCGAATTGCCTCAGCTTTGACAGAGCTGCACTCAGTGTAAGGCTCATTTGAAGTTCATGGATTATAAAGGAAAAACTAATTAAAGTAATATTCAAAGTATCTTTTTGCAAGACCACTGAAATTGCATATGGCTACAAAGAAGCAATTTTAAGAAAATGTTCCATGAAATGTGAAATAGAAGGTAGGAATAAATACATATAAACTTGCGTGCTGTGCTGCACACACAGTCATAGGAGTGCTGGCCTCCTCCTTGAAGACAACCAGTTCAGCCTCCCACTTGGAATTAGACCATCAACACCACCAGCTGCAGTCAGACACAGCTTTCCCTAGCCAAGTCCCAAACACCTTCAAGGACAGGAATTTCACATGCTCTCTAGCTAACTTCCTTTAGTGCTGCACCACTCTCTTATACAGTATTTCTTCACAATGCCCAAACCAAGCTGGCCTCCCAAGCCGCTGTTTATGACTGTTGCCCCTTGCTGTCTTGCCTGACACTACCAGGAGGTTGGACCCTGTCATCCATGTAAAAGACCTTTGCCAATATTTATAGGCTGCTATTCTAGCACCTCTTATCCTTTAGCAGAGCAAGGAAGTCAAGGGCTCTCAACTTCTCCTGGTTTTCCACAACTCTCTTGAAAAGGAGGGGCCCAAAACTGGATGTAAGTACGGCCTCACAGGCAGAGAAGACATCAGCTTCCTTAAAGCTGCTGGCCATGCTACTCCTGATGTGTAACCCAACTCTATCATTGGGTATAGAATGTCCCTCTATCACTACCACCAAGTACAGATACTTTCAGCTTTCAACTATTTGAGCGAAACAGCATGTGAAGGACTGTAGGAAGGAGGCTTCGAGACAGCTTGAAGGCTGCTGCGTAGGGAGAACACATATTTCAAGAAAAACTTGTGGTATCATTTGGCAGCATAATTTTAAACACGAGAAATTTTTCTGCTGAGTCTCCATGGATGGAACTGCCATCTGCCTGCAGAACGAAGAGACAGTAGGACATTGAATTACTATTAATAACCACTTACATCGTAAGTCAGTGAATCTGCCTCATTGGCTACTGTAAGGCCTGCGAGCTCCCCAAGACCCAGCTCATTCTCAAGGGCTTCATCTGTTCCCATAATGAAGGATTTTCCTGAAGAAGGAGGGAATGTTAACGCTTCCACTGCAAGAAAAAAACAGAAAGAAACAAAGAAAAAAAAAACAAAGAAAAACACAGATTTATACAATGTTGATTAACAAAAGTATATTACCTACTTCCCAAAATACCAAATGCTCTCTTACATAGCTGGGGACAAAAATACAAAAAGATGCAGAAAAAAATAGATATTCTAAAGGTAATTCCCCTGCTTCCCAAGAAATGGTGCCCTCTGAACATAATTGCACCTGAATTCTATATAATTCAGGATAATAAACACAAATAGCCACAGGACTGTGCTAACATTCACACATGTACCATAGAAAAGCAACACAGAAACTCAAGCTCTTCCCCAGCTCCCTTATAAAATACACAAGATTCTGAAACAGCAGCAAAAAAAAGGTATACAAGAATAGCTAGGGGGAGCAACATGTCTTAAGGATGTCTTAAGACAAAAATGAGACCTTCTCTTTATTAAATACTGCACACACATGTGTATCCCAAACCACTGTAAGGTTTGTTTACATGCACTCCAACCTAGCAGTATGACTGGAAGCAGAGAATCCATTGCTGCTTCCAATACCAGTTTAACTACCCCGTAAGTTAGCCAGCACTCAATTCCACATTTTGCTATCAGCAGCCTCAAAATTTACTAGCTTACAGGTGCTACACAGCACACTTACAGGAGCACCAGTCACTGTAATATGCTGAATCATACTTGACAGTGTGATTCACTGCAGCTGGAAGGCCACAATACTACAACAGGGCGCATAGTTCATCTACTATTTGATGCAGAGTCTCCTTGTGCAATGCAGCTGGAAAGAGCTGTGCCATTACCAACTTCTGTCTACTACAACTCTCCAAAACTACAGCCACACATCACCAAAGATGGGCTGAACACACAAAAACATGTTATCTTTGGGCATAGCAGATCCTACTCGATTTTACACACTTGTAAAGTTGTAACTGTTTTTCAATAAACTACAATTTATCTTTTCCTTTTAGTTTCATTGCAAACACAAGCATTTGCAAGTACTGTTGCTGCCAGGGAGAGAGGAAACACCATCTCATTCTCAAAATGTTTAGTTTAATGGCATAAACGCTGAGTTCAGACAAAACAAACTACAACTTGCAATGAATAGCCTGATCTATTCAGGTTCCTTGCTCCTCTCAGTGCTTTGGATTTAGTTTGTTACTTGGTTCCTCTCCAGTCCACAGAGTGCTCTCCAGCTTATGGGGTAAGCTCATCTTCAAGGTCTTTCCATTCCTCACTCAAACCTCTCTAAAATGCCCTGTTTGCTCCCTGTTATCTTTCACAAACAAGTTAAAGGTTTTCATGACATCCTTCAAAGCTCTGCTGCTTGGTTAGTTCTCAACTGGGATGCAGGGTCATTAGGTACCAGTCACAAAAATCCCTTCACACCCTGACAGGGTATGAACTACCCTTAAACTCTCTCCCTTGCATTTGTTCTGCAGTACTCTATTCAGCACAATATATATGGCACTGCTGTTAGTGCTACCTGCAAATTACTGTATTCTGAGGAATTTAACATCAAATTAGAAATGCTAGTAGGATAACAGGATTTGGCTGCCAAAAATATCAGAAGGTCTCAGATTTATAAAGGGATACGCAACTAGCAGCTTGTAATACTGAACACAGCCTAACAAAAATTAACTGTCCTCTTTTGTTTTTCTGCAAGCCCATTTGAGTCTCAGAATCAAATGCACACACTTGAAAGGACATGAAAATAAAGCCCTGCCATTATGGCTCCTAGCACGTGAAAAAAGTTGGAAAGCAAACATTCAACAAAAAATTCCTTCACTTTTCTAAGTGTTGCTAAGTTACCCCATCCTTTCATAAACAAAATCACTGAGCATGTAGGAAGTAGAACAACTGAGACCTTTAGTAGCTATGCCACATGCCAGGGTTTTTTTGTGCATCTTAATTATTTTTGGCAGACCCACTTTTTTCACACTCACTGAAAGACTGCTAAGCCACCACTGTGTTTTGCTCATTCTTGTAATGACATATTTACCATTTAAATAAAAAGTGTATGATACAGTCTTTTACAAATTAATATATCCTACTATGTTAATTTTATTATACTAATAAGGCATGTAAAAAGGTTATCAGATATATGAAATAGCAACTTAGAGGTAATGTTAATGAAGGTAAGGGATCACATGCCGCACTTGAGACAACGCACTGTGAAGACAGATAGTTTTCATACTTGAACTTAGCTACTATGAGAACATTTGGAACAGATTAGGGAAATAAATAGATTGGCAAACTGTATATATTCTTCTGTAAGATCCTGGATAGAGTCTCCATATGCAATTACAAGCTAAACCTAGCCACCTGCACAATTACTTGAAGAGTTTATCTACTTTAGTATTTTTTAAAAAATACATACATACACATGCCTATTCCTATATACACATTCCCACACATATAGCTATACATAAACACAAATTGTATTATGTGCATGGAGAGGAATACAAATGCTTTCATGTCCTGAGAGATTATGTTTCACACCTGACTCTGGCACACCTGAGCATGAACACAGGCAAGCAACTTAAGACCCCCATATTATAAAGCCACCAAGACTAAGCCAGTCTTTTCTGCTGGCTCCAAAGCATTCCATCACAGCTTTGCTTAGGTGTCTTTTCTTTCCCAGTAATGACTGGGGGGGAGGAATGGGAATGCTGTTTATCCCATTTAGATAGAACAGATAACAATCAGCATTTGCAAACCTGCTGTGGAAGTCTTAGAGGAAATTCTTTAAGCAGCTGCAGCTATAAACATCTAAACTTTAAAAGGGTGTATGTACATTTTAAATACTTGCCTTCATCTGTCCTGTTTATTTCGTGTTCAATGAGCCTTGAGCTACTGGGTCTGGAAGAGGGTGCAACAGATGGCTGTAATGAAGGGAGATCATCAACATCTCTCAAGTTTGCAAGCATATCTTGCAGCTTTGACCTGTTGGGCCCTAACCAGAGAGACAAAAAGTGAAATGGTTTATGCATAATTCAAAACAATTCTACTTATCACATCAAATATGCTACAGCAGCACATGCAACAATGGATCCTTCCTCGTAGTATAAGGTTACCACAGAAAAACTAGTGAGCACCTACTTTTGGCAGTAACTAATCATACAGCATGAAATGAATTTCTTGAAAAGAAAGTGATGGAAGCAACTGAGAATTGTGAATGTACAATTTTCCCCATGTTTATAAACTCATACTGCTATTTCCATGGAAAGCTGAAGAATGTCTCCAATTGAGTCACGGTATCAAAATGATTATTAAAATATTTACTTTTCCAATCAAGTGCAAATATTTGTGAATATTTTTAAATTTGTGTATCAGATACTTTGTGAAGCATACTTTTATAGCAACATGATGATTTTAAATTTATTTGTGCAGTAGCATTGTATTGTGGAACTACATAATCTTAAAAAAAAAAAATAGTTATTTTAATTGGATTCACTGGCCTACTTCCTGAAGCTACGTATGGTGAAGACCCATGCCCTTCTTGACACTTACCTGTACTTTGCTCCATCATTTTCCCACATCCCTGTTTTGACTGTTTTATATAGGATTGAGGCTGAAACATATCTTCGGTAGTTTTTCCTGTTGTAAGTTTAATTAAGAATGGGAAAATGTCTTACCCATAGTCCATTATGGTTTTTCCTAGACCAGTAAATAATACAGCTATTTTCAAGCAGCTTAAAGACAGAAGTGTATACTAATATCTGTATGCTCTTATTAAACTACTTCACAGGAGTGTTTACTACAGCCTTGCAAAATCACAAGTTTACTAACGCAGTTGCAAACTCTGCTTTGTCCACCCTAACCATAATAATGATTAATAAACTAAATGGAGTTTAACTTGTCTGCCAGAAAATAGTATTTGATTGAGGAAAACAGTAAGTAAGATTTTGCAAGATTGTTTTACTACAATATCTGCTTTATATAAAACACAGCATTTTATTTAGTAGCAGTTCAGTGTCTAAACACCATTTATGATCATATTAAAATCATAAAAACATACTTTGTACCATTTAATGTCACAATATTTAGTCCCTTTTTTCCCCAGACTTCCTTCCTTCTTCACTATGTGCAATATCATGAATAGGTGATACAAGGCTGCGATTCATCCTGATTTTTCTGCACTGATGCCTTTCCAACGATGATTTGTCCATGGAAAGATGCTTAATTTCTGTACTATAGTAAAGATCTGGTATCCCAAGATCAAACCTCCATCCAAAATGTACTCTAGATGTGCTGAGAAGCATTTATCTTCATGAAAGAACACTAGATGTCTAATTTTGCCTTACATCAGGTATTCTTCTCATAAATATTTGATAAAAGATCCAATAATATCTAGATGTCTATTAACAATTAAATAATAATTTTATTATCCAAGATAAAGTGTGCATGGTAGCTTTCCAATGGTATCATTTTGATAACTTGATTAAATTATTTCTGCTAAATTAACTCTACAGCTATTTGCCCTAGCACTACACAGCCCATCACATACTTTAAAAATCACAGACAAGAAATTTTAAAAGTAGTTTGTATTGAAGCCATATAGTGATAGGCCCTCTCTATCTTAACTACAAAGGAATTTAGAATTGATTTTGTGAAACATTAACACTCTTGTTGACCAGCTCAACTTCTTGTCAAACTTGTAACATCTTCGAATAACTTAAATGATTCCAAAGATGACAAAAATATTGCACTTATCATTTGATGAATTTCAGTAAGGTATATAATGATTTACTTTAAATTGAAAAAATGGAGGTTTAGTTTGTGTATTTGATACTGTAATTTCCGCAACATAACCACAGCTGAGCAGTAGGTTATCATATTCAGCATCAATTAAATACAAAATAAATCAGCCTCAATCAGCAATGTGAGGAGCTGACATCCTGAGCATTGGTCTGCATGTCTCTCTGCAAGAGAGAATTTCCTTGGTGTTAATAAGCATCTTCCCACAAAGGGAGAAATATCCCTCAAATTTCTCATTGAGTTACATGCAGTATTTTTAAATTACATCATTCACACATGAATTCTCAGTATGGCTAAATGTGTGAGGTATAGTTGTGAATACAGTTTCATTTTAAACACTGAGTTCAGGAAGATTTAAAGGCTTACTTAATCGAAAACATTGCTTTTACAAAATGGAATTTATGTTTCAAGAAACATAAAAAATTATAATACAGGGCTAGAAACTGTATTTCAGATACTGATCATAGCTGTTTGTTTGGATAAAAATACCCAGCATTTTTAAAGATTGATCCCATACATAAAGAAGTTGATAAATCCTGTGATTATTTGCAAATAAACTGATGATCAGAATTATTTCCTATTTCGAGCCCTGCATAAGGAATTATGATGAGAGCATGACTTCCATGTTGTGAATGTTAAGTATAAACAGGGGTAGAAATTAACCTGTTTTCTCCCTCTGTCATCTAATATGATACTCGCAACAGTTTCTGTTTTAATTTTTTTTTCTTTTAATTTACATATCAGGCTTCAAATGGCCTCCTGTGAAACTCGCATGTTTTTACTAACATAGGGTTCTGAAATTTGCTAAGTGAAAACGTGGAATAGAAGTATTAAACCAATGCATTATATATAATAAAAGCACTAGTCACGTTCAAAGCAACCATTTTGAATTAATCTAACACCCAGTTGGAAGAAGTTTTATCTAATCCAACTACTTATCAAGTAACTTGATTGACTATCATTAATTTCAACCCCTGAGAACTGGTGAAGAGGAAAGCAGTCAGGAGCAGCAAAGTAAAAGAGTAAGTAATTTTAGGAAAACATTGAAAGAGAGATAGAATTAAGGGTGTGAAAGACGTGGGATTTATGATTTTAAGGTGCAATGTTTTCCACTTACTCTTCACCCCCTTTTTCCCCTTGCGCTCCTTTTTGTATTGTTCCTTGAGTTTGGTTATTACTCCCTGGTCCACATTCCAGGCTTCAGGCATGAGACACTGGTCTTCCTTTTCTAAACAAAGTGAAACAAATGAAACATCCTTTTTCAATAATGTCACCATGTGATCTCCACTGAAGGAGGTAACAGCTGCTGTCAATAGCATTTGTCTTTTAGTTTAAGCAGACAGAAATAGCACCAAGCTTGTGAAAGCTGTAAAACTGCTACTCGCATTCCACTTTCATTTGCTCAGAGTTTTCTTAAAAGTTTTTGAGATGAAATTTCTCTATAACCAAATACATATCAGTTCACAAATTTAAGCAACATTTATTTTACAAGAAAGCAGGAAATATTACTCAGTATTTTCATTTCTTCAGAGAATGAGTTATATCTAAAAGTAGCATTTATATTATTGGTCAACCTAACTTTAAAATATGGGTGCTGTGACACTATATTTGAAATTTTGATTCCACTGTCTTTGCGATATGTCATTGACAAAGAAGCAGTATATTTAATAACTTCTAAACATAGTACACATTTCACAAAACTTTGAATAAAATTTTAAAGCATTAAAGCCATGAAATTTCACAAAAGAGGTGAAAGCCTGAGTTCTTATTCTTTGAGAAAACGCACTAAACCTGACAACATGCCTAATTACACAGACATACGATCTAGATTAAAAAAATATATATATAAGATTTTTTTTTGTGAATATCTCTCTTAATTTGCTTCCCCTGCAACATGCCAGACAAGAAGTTTTCTTCCAAGAACACAGTATTGAGTGATTTTTTGAACACAGGGTGCTACCAAAATTCGACCTGCCAATATATTTTCTCTGTATCTGAAAAGACTCTTCTGAGGCAGTTTAGAAAAATACTTTGTGTGTGAAGAGCGGGAGATAGTACGTTTTTAGCCTTACAAATATACTTTCATGACCATTACAGCTATGCATTTTTAAAATGCATTAGCTTTTTGTTTTATTTTCTTGTTTAAGCTCTCAACGTTATACTTAACTTTTAAATATTAACTCCTTATGCTTTAGACAACGCTTGTTTTGCACATTTGTAAGCTATTCTAGCTCTCCTAAAATATAAACATTATAAACAACAATAAGATTATCTTCAGAATAATATTCAGAATAATATCCTATGCAACAAGAGACTGAAGAGGAGCCAGCTACATGGCCTTGTGGTAAAGTGACCAGCGACATGCTGGGTTGTATCAACGAGCATGAGATCACAGCACTACACCCAGTATCATCCTTCTTATATGGAGGAGCCTTATATGTGATTATACCATACTGACCTAGCAATTCCAGTGATGGGCCACTAAATGGTTAAAAAGGCTGGAGGAGATGGTGTACACGGAGAGGCCAAGAACTGTGTTTGCTCAGCCTTAACATACAAGGGCAAAAAAAGAGCTCTTACTGTGGCCTGCAACTACCTAATCTGTCAGAGCCACAGGCAAAGCTGCACTGGAAGAGGGGCCCAAGAGGGTGCAAATTCTCCATTCTTGAAGATGCTCAAAATTTGATAAGAAAAAAGCCCAAAGCAACCTGCTCTAAATGGACCTGTTCAAGCAAGAAACGGGAATGGAGGAAGATCCCTTTGAATCCTGAAGTTATAGTTCATGATCCTATACTCATGAGTGATAGATTAATTCAAGACCCAAAGCCTTGAAGCATTAAGTAGCTATCAAAGAAGAGATGTATTAATACACTGAAGAGAAACAGTCTGTGGCCTAAGTCATGCCCTCTTAATACACACGTCCAATTAAGTATCACTAATGATCAAACATTGTGTGATGAGAAATTTGAGAAGTTCATGTTTGGGGGCGGGAGGGGGGGGAGTTTAAGTGACCACATTAAAATTTCTTATCATGTTTTTACTCCCCAGAAAGTTGATTTTTTTTGCCTCCTCCAATAACAACAAAACAAAACTAGAAAATATTCTGGGACATTCTATAGTTAATTAAGTTACGGAGTAGTTTTCTAACAACAGTGTTACTTATTATATTTTCTTCATGTCCCACAGGTATTATTCAATTTCACAAAGTGGATCTTGAACTCTTGCAAATGGTCTTTGTAGTTAAAAAGCAATTGAACTCTTTTGAGTCTCTTTGGAATCTAATGCAAACTATAGACTACTACAATCAATCAATACTGTTTAGAATCACAAATGAAGCAAAGACTTTCTCTGGTAGCTTTTATCCTCAATAAACAGCATTGCTCTCTCCTATGCTACCTAACAGTTTTGCTTACATCAAATTGACATAAGTGATTCATAATGGCAGTTTCTTGAACATTATTTTCATAGACTACTGTCATTAAAGACATAAGTTATGAAATAAAAATAATTTAACAACATCAATTGTTATAACTCAGAAAGAAGTCTTAAAGCTCCTAGAAACAAAACTATTGCTTTCCATGACAGTACCGTTTTAACGTTAGATTTTTGCTGATTTGTACTCAGCTGTCAATGAAAGTAAAAATAGATTGGATGTGTGAATTTATGTGAGAACACAAAGCTCCTGTTGCCATACTAACATTTCAGTAATACGAGCAATAGCTGCACTTGCCAAGAATAAATTGATAAAGTTTTAAATGGAAGAAATACTAGAACAACTTAAAAAATATATTTTACCGAGGAATAACATTACTAAATGCAGCTGGGGAACAGAACACTGACTGCTACACCTAGAGATATTGAGATTTTAGCTTTTTAAATAGAAAGGCTACATGACACTGAACAATAATTTCAGATCCACTTCACTGATAATATCAGTAAAATACAGAATCTCAGAGCTGTTAACCCAACTGAGCATCACAGCTATCATGACTAATTTGTCAAGGTTTTAGTTTCATTGAAAACACTTATTACTTCTCATGCATCTCATGCACAGCCCCCTCTATGCCCTCTTACATGTAAGACTTTCTAAAGCAGCTTAAGGAGGAAACTATTTGCCACCAAAAATTTAAATACAGTTTTCTTCCTTCTTCCCTTCCCTATACAGTGGGCTTATGCAGAGAAGTTAGGTCAAGGTAAAGTGGATTCTGGCAACCTGGAATGCAGGACATTAACCTCAAAGACGCAGAAATTTCCCAAACTGTTTTCTGTTTTTGGCTAGAGGATTTAAATATGTATATACATATTTGCTAACTTAGAAAAGAAATTCTGAGCAACGCTATAGATCATACTGCACAAACTGCTAACATATGAATAGAGTACAACTAATTCAGTCTTTATGACTCACATTACTCTCTGTATCAAAGTGGGAGGAAGCAGAAGGATGAAATATCTTTCATGCTTGTAATTATAAAATATGGCTTTATCAGAGTCCTTCCCTAGCATGAATCACTGAAAAAACACACTGAAATTCTACTCATAAAAATTCAATTTTATCTGCTGCATTAAAAAAGACAAAAAAGGCAAAATGAGTAGAAGCATAAACCTCAGAATTTTTGAATAAAAAAGCAGTATATAGAAAAATGAGAATAATACGCCAAGAGGACCTCAGTCAATCGATGAAGGATTTACTGTAGGGATACTCAAAAGGTGCTGCCAACTTGACAAAAGACGATCGGCCAACTCTGTGCTTAGCGTTTTTTTTTTTTTTTTCCCTGGCACAATCCATTACATTGCCTTACCCCAGTCTGTTCCATCTCCTGAACTTCTTGATTCTGCATCACCTTCATCTGAGGTAACCAAAAAGTCAAACTCTTTCAAAGCTTCTTCTGTATCTCTGTCTTCACTGCTGTCAGACAGCACTCTTTTCCTCACAATCTGAAAAGGTCAGAAAGGGATGGGAAAAGTTAAATTAAATTAAAAGCACATCTTTATACCTAGCAGCGTTATCTCTCTCACACAAAATTCTAACAGGAAGTTGAGGAAGCAGAAGAAGTATACATTAATATGCAAAAATAGAATATGCATAGAGATTTTGTTCAAATCCAAAGTCAAAATGAAATCACCTATAGAGTTTTCTTCCTCTAACAGGATGGCAGAATAGCTGAAGTTGACAGGTAGCTCTGGAGATCACCTGGTCCAACCTCCCTGCAGACTCAACTAGAGCAGG
Organism: Tinamus guttatus; assembly: GCF_000705375.1. The sequence continues at coordinate 132,987 of NW_010587884.1, forward strand.
TTGCCTAATATAGTGTCTAGACAGGCTTTGAGTATCTCCAAGGATAGAGATGCCACAACCTTCTTGGACAATATCTTTCACTGTTGAACCACCTTCATAGTGAAGAAGTATTTTCTAATGGTCAGCTAGAATTTGCTGTTCAACTAGAATTTCTGTAGAATTTTCACTTTTTGCCTATTGCTTCTCATGCTGTTACCACTGAGAACCATCAACAATATCTCAAAAGTCTATCTACATTGACACAGACTATTAATCTTTTAAATCCAATAAAAGTACAAGCCCCTTTTAATGGATTTTAAAAAGTATATAGAATGTTTTTGAATGGCTTGTGCAAAGCAAAATTGGCTCTAGTTCTCTGAAAACAGCCTTTTAAACTCTCATTCTGATACTACTCCATTTACTGGCTGAGGTGACACAAAACCAAGAGAACAACATCACATTGCCAAATGCTGATTTGCTCAGAATTTGAAAAGCTCATTCCAAGTAAATTCCAAATACTTTCTGAGACCTAACCATTACTTAAATATGCTGCTGCCATGTTTAAACTGCATAATCTTTACTAATTCAAAAGCTAACTTGGTAGTTGATTTAAAAAAGTAATATTTTGATGAAGAACCAAATAGTATCCTCATTTTGCTTTTCCTCAATAATCACAACAGACTGGTTGTGTTATGGTTAATTAGCACATGAAGTGATGCCACTGAAATCTGCAGCAAAATTTTTACTTCTAGGAAAGAATAAAGTTACATTCATCACCATATTTTCACTTGGAATCTTGATAAGGGTCAGTCTCACAAGAGCTCAATTTATGGACAATATATCCCATATAGTGCATGGAGAGAACTGGCTGTTTCCTCTGAATTCAGAGGACCAATTTCAAGACCTGAAAAAATACTAAGAATTAAGCTCAATGGCTTTGTCTGGCATATTGGCTATATAGATGTTTTTAGAGAGAAGTCCTCAGACATTAGCTCACAGTCAGTACATGGTAGGAGCATTTTACAAGTATCTTCTTTATAAACTCTAAAACTGATCATAACAACTCAGGATGCCAGTTTCAATTTTTCAGATACATAACAAAGTGAATAAGTATTATTTTTTAAAAGAATAAAAACACATACTGATAGCATGCATCTGTTATATTTCATCTGGTTATATGACCAACTTATATTACAAATTATAAATCATGGGAGAGTTTTAACCATTTGACCAATCAAAAAAGAATTGATTATTCACATGTTGGTATTTTTCTTACTATACTTTTCTTTCTTTCACAAGCTATTTAAAGAGAAATCTGGTATTTCAGTTCTGGACTCTGCAGGGAGAAATTCCTATAAGTAACTTTAAGTATTCAATTATATTTATATGAATATTTAAGAAATAATGCATTTTGACATATATTGCATACATAATACCCTCAAACTATGCTGAAAAATGTAAAAAATGACACCTGGTAATTTAAAACCTGTATATGACATACATCAAAAATTACTAATAAAATGTTCTTAATCTATCGCTGTAAACTTGAGAAATATGATATAGGTAAGCAAGCTTAACTTGTATGCACAAATCCAGAAATGCATGTATAACTGTTCTGATGCACACATGCTTGGATAGACCATCATGAAGATGCATTAAGGATTTGCATCTGTACATACACCGTTATAAACTTTGCAACAGGCATCTTATTAATCTCACACTTTTTCTGTTCTTCGCAACTTTTTCAATTATTTTTTCCACTCACTGTTGAGGTATCAATGATTGTTTTCTCTCTTCCGTCAATATCTTCTTCATCTTCTTCATCACTGAAGTCTGCAGCTGCATTTTCAAGAAACTTGAAGGTCTCTAGCAGAGAGGCAGAGTCAGTCAAATCCGGTTTCCTAAACAACAACAACAACCACCACGAGTCAGAAGAAAACAGAAAACAGCCACTTTTGCATTTACACCCATCTGTTCCATTTTATAATATCCAACAACACATGAGTTTAAAATAAGCCTACAGGTAAAAACAGATTATAAGAGGTAACAATGGTCGTTCTCCATAAGATACATTATCACAACCAACAGTTTATCTTCATATAACTGCAATTTCCAGCACAGGCACTTAAACTTTCGATGCAATTTTAAAGCACCATCTGATATTTGCCCCAGAGCAATATCAGTGTTGATATATCTCCATCAGAAGTTGCAGCAGCAAGGACATCAGTTGCATCTTCCAGTTGGCCTTGCTCGTGCTTCAGGATACAGCAGGATTTTGCTTTTGCTGCCTGCGATGTTCCCCACCCTGTTGGGAAACACTGGGCTATAGACCTCTCATTCATTAACTTTTGAGACATTTAAAAGTTGCCACTACGAAACAATATAATGGCGATATCCCATAAGAAACTCGATAACGTTTAAGGAGATGTTGACATTAAAGGGGTAAACCTTGAGTAAAGTCATGACTGTCAGCACTGGCAGAAAATCAGGCAGTGTGTCAGGGAGAGGAACCAGAAGGGTTGTCACGTTAACAACCAAAGAGGAAGAATCCAAGAAGTGGGATTGTAACCATTAGTAAAGAAAACATTGATGAATGTACCATTAACACAATCCTAAAATCAATGTCAGATGGGTGCTTTCTATAGATAAGACACACCTCCACTAATTTCTCAAAGTTTTATTTGTGTTTTTATTGCAATAAGGACTTCAGGAAAATCTGAATCAATGTTCTTCATAACTGTTTACAAGAGTAAAAAAAGATGACAGATTTTACAGTTCAATTTTCTTACCTTTCATGAGTTGTCTGTTTCTCACAGCTCATCACTAAATTCCCGTCATCTTGATTTTCACAACCACCGAAAACACGGAAGTCTCTCTTTCCACAATTGCAGTTCTAACTTGTTTTGTCCAGTCCTCCTTACCTGGTATCTACCACGGGCCTCTCTACTGCTACGCTCCCCTTTAGCTACGACCCACTCCAGCAAGGCCCACTCGGCCAACAAGACCATGCGGTAATAGGAGGCCTCAGCAGCTCCCTGCAGGGTAAACATGACACTATCCGCCCTGTGCCCACTGATCCCAGTGTTCCTTCCTTTTTAGGGGAAACACTCAAGGGCAAAAATTGTGATGCACAACCAGGTGTGGTATCCAGGGTATCTGTCCTCCTGCCCTTTTCGCATTCATCTATTCATGGAATAAAACACCCAGGAAGATCTCATTTTTCCATTTGGAATTCCAGATATGCCACAGTTCTGGGCCATGAGCATAACGTAATGTGAGGTACTGTGGCCTTTCATGGTCACTGCTTTTACCGAGGTTCTTCCTTTCACTTTCCATCTCTTGCCTCAGATGAGAGTAATCTCAAGCATATTTTCAATTTGCCCTGCATCTTGCAGTGTTTTATCCCTCGTGTTTCTACAATATAGCTGAAATAATGTCATAATAGTGTTTGTTCTCTTCTCCCTTAAGTAATGACTACATCAGCAGACTGCAAAACCTTATGAATCTGTAGTAATAATGTACATTTTCACAGAAATCCCATGGGATTGTTATTCTGCTGCTTCCAGCAAAGCTTGTTGTGTGTTTCACTTAACTAACGTATTGATTTTTAACAGACTGCTTGTGTCAACTTTTAGCAGACTGAACTGTCTTTCTGCAACAGTATGTGATTTTCTCCTGTGTATTTCGCTGTTAATTAAAAATCTGCCATTTAAGAACATCATGGCTGTCATTCCGCTCAGGCAGTGATCACAGACATACTAGAGCAAACAGCTATATATGAATTAACAAAAAACGTAGAAAAAGTTTTAATTTAGAGAACTTGCTGTTAAGAACCAAACTTCCATTTGCAGGTCCCAAGTATTTGTAACAGTTCATACCCAGATTACTTAGTTTCTACACTCCTTTGATTTTACATCAGGCTCTCTCAATGAAGTTCAAAGCAAGCACCAGAAAAGGTGGTATCTTCTTTAAGTGACTCTAAGTAACTATCACATAACTATCACATACTTCAGCACACAAGATATGTACTCAATTTGCTGCACGTCCTTTCATGGGGGAGGGACGGAGGAAGGTATCTTACGTACAGGAAACACAGTAGCTAATCATATATTTCAAAACTCCTGCACCGAACAAAAATGTACCAAGTCAGCTCAGTACCACAAAAGGTTTCTTCCAAGAACGCTCAGGGGAACAAGAAAAGAAAACAGAAGAATCAGAATGTTTGAACCATTTAAGGGTTCCATAGAGAAGAGAAGCTTCAAGCTCACAGGTTGATTACCTGTATCAGACCCCGATATATTTAACAGTCTACCAGTAGTAACTCAATGCCCTATCTATGGTATTTTTCATTCTTCAGTGGTACACAATACATTCTGGATATTACTGTCAAAAGGAACGCTTAAAAATATGGTAAAAATGTATCACAGAAAATGCCTAGACTTGATCTCCGTTAGGTTCTGTGACAGTGGGACGTAGCTTGCTGGGTCACCATCTTTCAGCTCTTACATTTGCTTCTCTTAGAGTCATTCATGATGCAACTAAAGAATGTAGAAATGGCAAAAATATTCACAGATAAGGCAGTTTAATGAATTACTTTATAATACATTTTAGAAAAACAAAAACAAACAAACAAAAAAAACAGTTCCATAACTCTCTCAACCTAGAATACTTTAAAAAATTATAATAACAACAATGGTTCAAAGAACCTGGGCGGGGGGGGGTCAAGGCAGGAACTGGTACGGGAACTGTCATATTACAGGCACGAGTGGTGCAAGACTACGGCAAGATACCGGAAGGGCTGCAAATACAGGGGGACTGAACTGCCCTGAGGCCCAACTCTACGTAGGGGAGAGCATCCCTTCCCAAGGGCAAGGACCTTGGCAGTGCTTTGCCCTTCTTCTCCAGCTATACAGTGTAAGGAAAGACTAGGGAGAGAAGGAGCCAAAAACCCCGGAGATTGGGAACAGCTAGAGGAGCTGCCAAAGCAGCGACCCCCAACAGCCTATTTGTGCCAGCTTCTCGGCACCCTGTGCCCCTCAGCAACTTCTTTGCAATCTCTGTTCTACCAGCTCCTCACTCTCGACTTCTTTGAAGCAATATAAACCTTCTGAAGTCACAGCAATATTATCCTCCTCAGAAGCATGAGCTTGCCAGAATTTTCTACAGCTATAAACACACTGAAAGAAACCTCATTTTAAATTTTTGCTTTTAGGAAGTTCAATTATTCAGTTTTGACTTAACTTTTTGGTCGCTTTAAGATTAAAAATAATCTTAATTTCTTCCCATGAAATGAAAGAAATACAATTTCTACATATTCTACATATTCTGTTTATAGCATTCGTGGATCTTACTGGCCCATGCATCCAGGTCTTTTTGCCCTGCAGTCATGGCTCAAGACAAAGTATTTTGCATTAAATCCAGTCGACTGATATCTAAATATTTCATAACATTTCATATTAGAAGCTTAAAAGAAATCTCAGTTTTGACTGCATGAAAAGTAATAAATTCACTACTTTTCCTGTAAGTTACATGGCAACTAAGCCATCATACTGATGATATCTTTCCTGCTCCTCCTAACACAATCAGGGCATTTTATATTGTAAAATCAGGTTCGACACGGAGTAAAGCCAGATTACGGAGAAGTGTTTTCTTGGTAATACACAAATTCAATATTTCTATTGTTGTCTTTTCCAGTCCTGCTACTAACTCTCGGGAGAATATCTGCGGCAACGTCCAGGGAAACAATCACAAACTTCATGAACTGCCCAGCAGCAGAGCCATGAGCTGCCTCGGTCCTTCCCGCTCTCCCAAAGGAAAGAGTCCAGGGCTAGTTTTTCCCATCCAAGAGAAACACAAGTTAGTTTAAATAATGACAGATTTTATTGATAAAATTCAAAAGCAGGAAGAAATGCCACAATATAAAGTTAAATAAATACAGGCTCGCCTTTGCATGGGTAATGTTTCTGGGGGCCCGCGTAGGAACGGGCGGCTCTGCGCCGCCGCTCAAGGAGGGAGCTGCCCCGAGGCACCGCGGGTCGCTCCGCCACACGCAGGTGCCACTCGGGCGGCCTTCCCCTGCCCAAGGCCTCCCTCTGCCCGCGGCCTGCTCCTCGCACCCAGCAGCGACACGCCGTGCGCTTGCTCGAGACACTTGTTGCCTCAGTTTCCTCCTACTATCAAACCACATGTCAGTAGAAGGTCATCATTTTTACTAATTTCTCATCCAATTCTGTCTTTTTCATGTTTTAATATAGTCTTTTCTGTGTGGTCAGTTGAATTCTCTCTTTCAAACTGTACAACAAATACATGCATGCACATTCAAACTGCTTCCTTTCTATGATGACTACTTTTAAGGAACACTTTGAGAAATCTTGAATACTCTTAATTACTTTTTCATAACGCAGTACAGAAAATATCAAGTTACCAATGTATGAACTGCTGAATACTTATAAGCATCAAACTTGACACACAAGATAAACACTGGACAGACCAGACAGTCTGTCACAATCTTCTTGAAACTTCTTAATAAACCACACCACACAATGCAAGAACCAGTGCAATATGTATTACAGCTGGTAAACACCACTTACAAAATGGTTTGGATGTAAACTGCAATTGTTAAGGAATGCCACTTGAAAAGGAAAGGTCACTTGGCTTGCCAAATCTAGTCAGATAAGCAAACTATGTCTAAAAATGTTATTTTCTAAATAAAAACAATAATAAAAAAATCAGTACCAGAAGAACTGAAGAAACTTTTAGAAGTTATTTCCTCATTTACCTCCCCTCTCTTAGCTTCTCTCTCTCCCACTGCACAACTTCTCTGCGCCTTCCTCCCTGCTCCTGAGCTACGAGTCTTATGTGACATTTCCAAGAAGCAGCGTTCAGCCCCTCAAGCCATAGATCTGTGCCAGTGAAGGGAATAGTGCTGTCACTGGTGCTACTTTCTTCAGATATATCTCCAATTTATCTTTTTTTTTTTTCTGCTTCAATGCAATTGTTCAAAGTGTCTAGGTCCAGTCAAAACCAGTTATCTTTGAAACACTGGTTAGGTCACTGCAAGATAGAAGTAAGGACAAAAGGCAAAAAGGTGGAAAAACAGCAGTAAAGGAAATAAAGCAAATAGATTTTGTGCATTTTTTTTTCCTTTTTTAAATTCAATATTTTAATCTTTCTCATGGCAGATGTTACCTCAGGTTATTAAAGTCAAAGATCTTTTTCCAATAAACCATTTTATAAGTGAGCAAACACACAACATTCATAAGCCTATACACATTCATCAGCCAGTATGCAGCAGTCTCATTAAATGTGTCAGTGTTAATAAGATTTAGGGAAGCAAAAGAGTTATTCAAGGCCTTCTAATGTAAAAAACATGTTCACTCGCTAAAGTTTCAACTGGAATGATTTATTGTTCATGAGAAAGATAAGGTCTAATTTTAATCTCTGAAAACATCTTGGAATTTGCTCTCAAATGCTTTACTTGACATTTATTGCTTTTCTGCTCAAGTGAAATATATGCAGTAGAAACAACATGTGGTTTCATGGCAGGGGAGGGAAGGCAAAAGATCAGTTTCAGAGAGAGACTGATGTATCAATCAGGCTTCGTTTTAAAAAGTTTGTCGGCTCTTTTAAAAGACTTCTAATCATCAAACTCTCAGCAAGAACTCAGATAAATTATCTATGTTGTTTTTATAAATACACACGCACACGTGTTTATATGCATAGATATGCTTGATATCTCCTCACCCCTTTCCAGAAGGATTGCTTCATTAGATTCTCTTCTATTTAGCTCAAACAGTAGTCAAAAACCTTCAGAAGATAAACTGACTGCTTACGTTTCAGTCAAGGTAAAGCAATCAGAAATGAAGCAATAGGTAAGCTGAAAGTACTCAAATACTCTCAGGTTTCCAAGGCTACGATTGACATATAGAGTGGCTCTCATTTGTGTTAAAATTTGCTGGGGAAAGGACCCATTCCTCTCACTGTAGGTGTTAAGAATTTCAACTGTTAATGTAAAGTTATTATTTTAGTATTCAGTTCTGACTCCAATCATGCCAAGTGGTACTTATCTGTTGTAATGCAAGTGAGCTGATTTGAAGAAACTGAAAAGAGATCGCCTTTTAAATTCCATGAAATAAGTGGAAACAGGACTATATCTATGCCAGTTTATCAAAATAACGTTTCATTTATGGAATCAAAATCTTCCAGGGCGCATTCGAAATCCACATGATGTCTTGAGTGCTAAAGTTTTCATGAGGATCTGTACATTAGCAAATAAATAGGCAGTGTAAGAATACAAATATTTGGCTACAGGTGTAGTGGTAAGTAACACGCAAAGACTGAAGCAATTTTACCTAACAGTAAGAAAAGAAACTCAGTTGGATTTAAAAGATTATCAGAAAACAAGCAGTTGGTTTATCATTGTACCAAAGAAGAGATAACCAAAGGTGGAGGGCTAAAGTAAACGCAAGTTTTTAACATATCCAACATACATTTGCCCTTGCAGTAGCAAGGCCCTAAGCTTCCAGGTGCTGCAGTAACAGCAGCCAGGTGACAATACCTGCCCCAAGCACCTCATAAGCCTCTTCCCAAAAAGGCTCAAGCGCCGCATGCCAGCGCCCAGCTCCCGCCCAGAGTCCACAAGGAGAGGAGTCTCCTCGCCTCAACTGCCCTCTCCTTCATCTCTACCTGCCAAGAAGCACATACCTCACAGAGCCTTGGGGATCAGGGGAGAAAAGCCGGGGCTAACCCTTAAACGAAGCCATTTCGGAACAAAACCAAAATTAAAAAGAAACAAGCGTGTGTGTCTGTGCGAACCGAGGTAGACCAGCGATACTGCTGAAGGAGGCCGGGCCGAGGAGCAGCAACAACCTGTGTGAACAGCCTGTGGGGCTTGCAGAGAGGCTTTGCGAGAGGCCCCCACAACGGGCATCAGCCCTTGGGCTCAGTGCCCCTCCGTGTCCTGCTGTTCACCACTTCACTTTCACCAAGAACGTATTAGTCGATGACTTTAAAGGATATGCAAAGCAAAATGGAAAATTTGCTTCCCCTTTCTGCTGTCCCCTCTCACCCCCCAGAGAGGGAACCATATGGCAGCATGAAACATCATTCTTTACTTTCTTCAGAATTCATCGAACAAGCTTTCCAGTCATATGGCTGACAGTTCAGCCAATATGTTCTTTCCACAATTTACATTCCTGCATGAAGAAACTCTCATGAATTCTCTAATGTGCCCTCTGTTTTCCTCTTCCTGAAACTCAGCATTGTATCATTTTTCCTTCTGTTTCTCACTGTGCTATTTTTCCACTCCATGATAGGTTATCTCCATCACATTTCACCCACAAACTTTCTGCATTCCTTCATTTCTCATATTCCTTCACTTCTCATATTCTTCCTACACACACATACTGAAAAAAAACCAAAAACAAAAAAACAGATTTTTAAAATCTGGAGTCCTGTCTGGATCTACAGTACTATGCAGTTCTCCCAAGACCAAACAAATCAGCAATATTCTGGGTGCTGCATTTCCTCTCATTAACACATATTAATTTTTAAAATAGACTCATTTCCACGCATTATATTTTGCCCTGACCTCTGTTCTTCAAAGACAATTTTTAACATCCTCAGGTTGACCACTACTTCCACACTTGCAGATATTTGATATCAAGGTTTCCTTCATTAAATGTTTGGAACTACAAAATTCACCCAGTTGCATTGGCTTTGGCAGTCCACACAGTCCTGCTGCAGTGAGAAACTTTTCTCATACAAAGAGCATGAATTTGTGTTTTGCAGTTGTCCCCATGTCCAGTGATCTTGACAAACCCATACATGCTGTTCATCTTTCAGGGACGATACTAAAGTTTTGTGGTTTTTCTCCTGTTCTTCCAAACTCTCATCATTACTTTCCCTCTCTGTCTCTACCATATTAGTGCTCTTGCTCTCCAGCAAATGCTCTTTACCTTCCTCCTAAATTTCTGAGCTTGCTGGGACCCCAATCCTCCTCACTTTTTAGGTGTACACTAGGAATAACAGGAGGCTACTAAAGAACTGCCAAATTCTTCTCTCTCCACGAGAGGCAAGCAGCCTAGGAGCAGTGACATAGCTTCACAGGGTGACCCTTCCTCTGCTCTAGGCCAGAATCAAGTTAGCTGGGCCACCTAAATTTTTCCCAGTTGTGCCAATGAGTTTTTTTTTTTTTTTTTTTTTTTTTAAAAAAAGCAAATACTACTTTTTGAACACTCTGCAAGAATTCCCCCTGGGATCTGGAGACCACATGCCTTAAGCCTGAGTCACCTATTCAGTACTGATACACTTCAGAAAGAAGCCAGCCTATCTATCCTTAAGTGAGGCTAATAATAGGTTACACGGGCAATAGATAAGTATGAGCTGATGAGCTGAGGAGAACAGTACCTCATCTCCTTTCTGACTTCCAATCTGCCATAAAGCTACGCTGTGAAATCTCAGAGGCAAGAGATAATACAGCTGAGAGAAAGTAAATAATGCCATACACCACAAAAAAAAATAAAAAGGGGGGGAAAGCACAAAATTTTATACCATCTGCTAGCCAAGCACTAAGGTGAATGTGCTATGAAATAACAGGCAGTCTCTGCTAGGCAGAAAGCCACTGAATGCCTTCTGCACTGAAAATTCAGAAATGAACTGGAGGGGTACTAAAATACCCAGAGGAATCAAAACATTGAAAGCACATCTTAGATTCATCTTTACCAGGATTTTTTTTTAATAAAAATCTCAACTTCTTCCTTCCAGTGGGAGACATACCAGTTGATACTCAAAACTCAAAACAGCCTGTGAAGACTGACATAACTATATTGAACAAGATCTCTCGAAAACACTTTTGCTGTAAAGCCTCGGCGTCAGGCCTCACCCCCTTAGCTTTCTAATAGCATCTGCCCCTCATGCATTACCAGCGAGAGGAAAACAAAGCTTCTCAAAGCGTGCATTGCCTTAGCAGCCCTGTAGCTGCCAATCTTGCAGAGCAATAACAAGAGGAAAAACCACTGTTCTGCATCCGTGAAAACACCCTCAGCCATAGAGCAGACTGCAGATGTGGAACCTAACACCGTATCTGCTCAGAAAGCCAGTACATGGGGAAAAGCACACGTACAGCCCAAGCTGCTATCAGCTCCATTGTCAGACCCTTTCATCCGTCACGTAACTTCCTCATAAACCTCAATCTTTTCAAAGCCAGAGTAAACACATTTCAATTCATTTCGGTTTTAAAGCATTAGAAAAAGAACGGGAGCTCTATTTAGCCACTTCCCCTGAGAAGAAATCATTTCTCCACCAGAAGGAGAACTGAAGTTGTTGTTGGGATCTATCAAGAACTTCAAAACCAAAGCTCTCACACATAAAGCACACAGCTTGTCAATCGTGTAGCAGCACAGTAGGTTTTAATAGCTTGGAGGTTTCCTCATACGTTCAATTTTTCCACCCCACACCATTTAATTACATAACAATGAACTTATGCCCTTATATAACATATTGGCCTGCAGTCACTGTAGCCATCTCCTGGGTATAATGAAATTTTACAAACACATTTGAAAATACTGAATATATCATGTAACAGCACCTCTTAGTACATCTTAGAACCTTATATCTTAGAATTATATCAAAGGGGCTTGAGTTTTGCCCCACTAGTTCGGAAAAGAAAAAAAAAAGAGGGAGAACCTTCAAGGAAATCAGTGCTGACTGAATGTTGATGACAGCACAAACTACTGGGAACAGAAACCTGTACTGCTTAAACAAAACTTTTTCCATCATTTTCCAAGTTTTAGAAATACAATAACCTAAATAAATAAAAAACTGTCTTCCTGAGGCCTCTGCAATAAGCTGCAGATTTAATATTTTCTTCTTTTTTGAAAATGTCTTCCTGAGGCCTCTGCAATAAACTGCAGATTTAATATTTTCTTCTTTTTTTTCCTCCATGAAAAAGAGAAGAAAATGGTTCAATATTTTCAACATTACTCAAAAAAAAAAGTGTAAGCACAACAAGCTTTGACTCTTTGACTAACTTTTGGCGGTATTAAAAAAAGACAGATAAGTAACTTGCATTTCAGCCAGATTTGCATATGTACATCTATTAGCAGAAAACCGAAAATTTTCAGGGATTAGAAAATAAAAAGTGAATGTTTTGAGATCACACAAAAATAATCCTCTATGCAATGCACATTATCTTGTCAAAAGTCAGTGTGCACCAGGACTGCAAAGCCTGTAACCTACACAGGAAGGTTTCCAGCAATCCAACTGAAAAGCTGTTGTTGCTGGAACAACAGAGACCTCTAACCATTTAGCATTGGTACCTCGACTAGGTTTGACTTCCCTTTGCGCTGCCATCCAGCTGCAAAAAACATGTTGCTTTGGATCTGAACCTCAGAGGTGCTGTGCCCAAAATTATAACCCAATATAATAAAATTAGGCAAAAATATTCTAAACTCTAATTAGAAAAAAATCTGAAATTTTCTCAGAAAAAAAAAAATAATTCTACACCATTAACACATTTATGCACAAAGGTAACGCTCATCTCTGATGCTTACCCAATCATTGCGTTTTCTTTAATCTGGCCCTCCGTGCCATTTACCATTGGCTCCTGATTTCTGTTTTCCTTCTCTGAAGCATCACTTGAGAGGCCCAGCAAAGCGCGTACCCGTTTTGACTTTACATCCAATATCGTATCAGTGTAGCCCACTTCTTGTAGGTACCTGCAGGAACAGAAGTCATGGTAATGTGCCAGGCATCTCTCGGGCGTTTATTCAAATCCATAAATAAGAACTTTTCTCTAAACTCTTCTTCAGCTCCTTAGCTTGGCAAAGTATGGTGCTGTGCTAGTGAAACATGCTAATAAATCATCCTGTACCAGCTGCAGAGGGTTTGTCTCTTGCAGTACCAGTCTCTACAGTCTCGAGAAAAATAAATAAATAAATAAATAAAATCAAAGAGCCCAGCAGTCAGAGGTTATACAATACGTTATTCATTCATTTACTAAAATGGATGGAAAAGGGCTTTCAATTAAAACATTTATCAATTTACAAAAATCACTAGGGTTGCATATACAACAGAGCCATTTTATTCTTCAACACATAGAAAGCAACCTGAAGGGGGAAAAAAAAAATGTCAGATATTATTTCTTAGAAAACTATTTTCTAATGCCTGGAAAACTGAGCGAATAAAAACAAATTCTGTAGCTGTAGCTACAACAGAAAAAAAAAAAAAAGTGTTTTTTATAACACCCAAAGCTTGATATAAATTTAGCCTTGCCTTTTTGTTATTGGCAGGATATTTATTTATCTTTTTCTACTGGATTGGAAGATGACAGATTGTGACTATCAGTCTAGGAAACAAGGCATATGCAAGGAAACACTGACTTGCTGAGTCAAAGGTGCAATATTGGGACCGCTTTAATTGGTACTGAGGAATTTACCTAAGCAAAAGCACACAAGAATGGCACTAATACCCTTAAAAGTGAATAATTCATTATGGTCGCAGTTCAAAAAGTCTAACAGCCTTATGCTTCAATGACAAAAACTGTGAATTAGAAAACAAAAGATCCTTCTAGTCTAACTTGCTGGGTATCAGTGTTTTGTGCATCTAAAGCAAGCCAAAATAGAAAAAGTTATCCCACCCTTGACCCTACTAACTTTTATTCTAAATAGTTCTAAACAGAATTACTTGGGTGTATTGTTTTTTAAATCTAGGAGAAGTTGGGAAGAAGCTGAATTTAATCTATCACACTAAGCTTTCTTTAAATAAAATCCAGTAGAAAAATCAAATATGACCATCAGCACATTCTATTGCTGGATTCTTTCCCTTCCATTCTTTATTCAAACCCTTTTTCAGTACTTACTGTCTTAGCAGCTGTCGTCCTTGTTTCCATATTAGCTGACTGTTTGGTTGTGGCTGAATCTCTGTTTCATTCCCTTCATCTGGAAAAAATTATTTAGTTATGAACATTTTCTACCTTCTCCTACTAGTATCTAAAATGTCCATTCATTAAAATCAAAATCAAACAAACAGAAAAAAAACTTTGCCTTAAAATTTAATAGGAATGGTTAATAATAAAATTTAAAAAAATCAATGTTTCAAAAATGAAAAAAAAACATGCACAGTATATGTAATACTACCTACATGTAACAAAAATTGTCTGGTACTGCTACTGTATGAGAGCAAGATCTGCAAGTCACTAGTGTCTATCTGGCATCGTAAGCAGAAATCCCCAAGTTACTCTCTTTTCCCTAAGGGAATACAATCATATGAACAACCTGCAGTCCGATATTTGTGTTAACCGTTCCAAACAATTGCTGCTCATGAAGCTTAAGTTTGAACATGAGCACCTTGACTGTTAACGATACCCACTACAACTACTACATGATCCCTGTTTATGAGCTTCACTATCCAACCAGTTGCCTTCGTATTTGACTGTACAACATGTACCCGTCAGACCTAACCGCATAAATTTATCCATATTTGTATTACTTTTGTGGAAGAAACAAACAAACAAAAATATGGCAGAACAAGTTTGTTTGAATACTTTTTTAGTCTGATAAGCTGCTAAACAAATTTTCCCCACGTTTTCTACAACCACACTTCCGGATCCAGACAACTGTCCTGTGAAACCACACATATGCACACACACACACAAATTAATGTGGCTATTCTATACCAGCAGCTACAGATTTATCCCACATATAGTTTCACACTACATGATGGTTTTGCCTTGTTTGTTTGTTTTCCAGGAAGGAGGCTAACAAATATAAGCATATGCTTCCCAAGATAAAAGATCTTGGTTTACTGTCTGTACAAAAGGCTCTACAAAATTTGAAATCCTTGTGGTCAAAACATTAGAGCAGGAACAGTCATGTTGCATAAACAAAAATTAAGAACCAGAAAAACCTGTGGGGCAGTCCTGTGTCACAGGTTAAACAAAATGCATACAGAGATTTTATATGCAATTTTATAAGTGAACCATATGCATTTTATCCGCCTCAAATTCACGAACCCATTCAATAGCAACTCTGGGAAATAATCAATTGCACAATGATCTTTTGAATACAACTGAGCACAGCTGCACCCAGCACACAACTGTCAAAGCTCACTCTATACAAGAACTAAAACAAGACTGAGACAAATCTGATCTAAAATTCCCTTGGAAAGTGAAGAACTTTCCTCCAAAAACACTGCTAAGATTGAGAACATCCACAGGTAAGAATTCTGATGTGCTTAGCCTCTGCACCACTGACGACAGCTTGTGATAACAGCGGATTACAGACAAGAATGCAAGGACTTGCATTATAATGGCAGATGATCTCATGAAAGAGAAAAAAAAGATATCCTTTAATCAGGAGATTATTCTCTTCCTTCAGAACTGTATTACTAGGCTCCCCACAAGATCACAGAGAAGGCCAACACCATGGATTCACTTGGAAGCGTTGTTAGAAACATTTTTCAACTATTTTTCCTGTAGGGCAAGGAGAGCTGTGGGGAAAGGATGAGTGTCTACTGAGGACAACTCTAAAGGAGCGTAACAACAGAGTCTCTCCCTTAAATCTGCATATTCAAACACTGTAGATTTGATACAGAGCAAAAATTTTATCAAAGCTAATTTCACTAATGTTCACATTGCAGAAGTGATGCATTGGCACCAGCTCTGCTGGGCAGGTCGGGCCCTGCATTATGCTTCCTCAGCTGAAATCTTGGGCAACATGCCAGGGTTGCATCCTGAGAAAACAGAAAAACATGGAAAACGAGCTTGGCATGATCAGCACAAACTTTATTTGTGGTCCAGATACAGACAGGGGTCTGTGACTTGAGTAACACCAGTTTAATTTATTTCTTTACTTCAGGAAATGACTTTCATATGAATAGGAAATAAAATTTCTCAAAACTTCATTACGTCTTGGACAGGAAAATCTGGTACAAAATTTTTATCAGGTGGCTTTTTTATTTATTTTTTTAAAATCACATTCTGAATCCAATGAGATAAAGAGCTAACTATGACAGGCCATCCCTTTCACAAACCAAATGACAAGAGCTGAAGTCTGATCCTCTCTATATTCTTCTTTTAAGGCAGTTCTCAAGGTTTTTTTTTTTTCACCCTTCTCAAGGGCTTGACCATATCCATATTTCTTCCCTCCCCCCGCCTTTAAATGGAGGAAGGTGCAGGAGGAGGAGGGAGGGCAGAAACTAAGTAATTTCACTTCCTTATACCTCAGGGCTTAAAAAGAAATTTCTGAAGTAGGAGATGCAATCTCCAGAGAAACAAGTGCGCTTTCCAGAAACTGAGGGTAAAAGTTGTCCTGTCACAGCACATCACTCAAGCTGGTTGCACGCATTTCCAATGGTCACCGTAACTTCACAAATAAATTCCCAAATCTCAGATTCTCACTTACTTCTGTTTTGTATTCTCATTATTTTTTTTTTCCTGGAATCAAGTTGAGCTAAGTAAACTATCATACCTCTATGCACTGCAAGTCCTCTGCTGTTAACTCTTTCATCTGAACAATTATTCATGAAGTACAGGATTCTTACAGCTCTAAACCCAGTAACTCCCTGTTCCAAAATGCTCATTCACATGACTTAGTAAGAGAAAGATCTTTCTCTTCAGGAGCAGTCATTGTTTCTTTTTCTCTTTTTAGGCTAAATTCATTTGATCTATTAAGACATTTTAAAGCAATATCTATTTTTGATTTGAGGTAGTTTTTAATATTCATTCTACCATTAATACCTGAAGAGGTATAAAAAAAAAAAAACTGCATTGCTAATATCTGCATCTTATAACTGTAAAATACAACCTTCATTAATTACGTCTATTTCCACTATTTCCATTAAGTAGCTTATTTTATCAACACTATCATTTCAGCACTTGCACAAACACTGTCAGTAACATTTCTCATCTTCAATAAATTCTTACCAGAATCATAGTTTGGTGGCTTCATATCTCCCTGATTCAGTTCTGTGCCATATTTTAGTTTGTGATATTTAGCCCTGAAAGAAAATAAAAGAAAAATAAAGAAAAATAAAAACAAGGGAATCTATCAGCACATTTAAAGAATATCTGTGATCATAAATGTCATCTGTCCTCGCATAAAAAAAAAAGCCACTCCTAGAACAAAACAAAACAGCAAATTAAATAATTTCAGAAGAACTGAAGAAATAAAATCCTTTGCCTCATTATTGTTTCCAGAGGTTGACAAGTATTTGCAAAGTGAGTAATGATAAAACACACAGATGCTAGATTTTACATACTGGTTTTTGCTACAGAAAAGATTCCTTCCTCACGTACATGTGCTGCCCCTTGCTTCTCCCATTTTCTTCACTGTCACTCAGCTACAAAACGCCTTTGTTTTATTCTTCAAAACGCTATGTTTTCCAGCAAAAGGAAGCTCTCCGTAAGAACGGCTCTAAATTTAGGTCCTAGCAACCACAGAGGTCCACCTATAAGTTCCTCAAAGTTGCTAAATTGCTGCCTGGCTGTTTTTGAAAATGGAGATTTTTCTTCCAAAAATATTCAACTTACAGAAGTAAAATTACAATAAACCCCGCAGATCATGCTCTACGATGACACCAAGTGAAGCTACAAAAGCTTCATCCTGCAGAGTCAGAGTCAGTCATAGACTTTTAGGACCACAAAATAATGCCACAGCAGTATGGCATTACAAATGCACGTATAAGTTATTTAAAATGATTCATCACAACAAGCAGAAATCTGTAATCCAATAACAGAGAGAAAAAGTGAGGCAGAGGGAGCCTAGTGCAGTTTCTCTGTTGCTTCCCACTAACCCACTAACAATAACTTCTGACTGTATCATTGATTTCAAGCAAACATGAAAGCTTAGAGGAAGCTAAAAATGTCTTCCATAGAAATTCTGAACTGTATAAAAGTAGTCCTCATATTAGTTCTCATCTTGAATAGAAGACAAAAGAAGACAAAAATCAGGGAATACTTTACGTTCAGGTTAGCAATAGTGGAAGGCCCAGCAAGCACAGACACACGCAGTGTAACGTGCATGTACCGAGCCGGGGGAAGGAGAGAAGGCAAAACAGGCAAGGAAAGCCAAAAATGTTTTGCCTTGCCCTATTTCATCACGGCAGCTCGTTACTTCTGATGAAACAGTGCCGAGGGAAGCAGTGCTCAGTAGTTTTTCTGCCTTGGTATTGACGGTGCCCATGTCCCACACATGCTGTGTCTGGCCCTGAAGCTGCACTTCCATTACAGTAAATATTCCACCAAATTCTGGATGAGGAGAGCAAGTGCAGACTGAACCAAAGCCTCTGAGGTGCCGCCGCAGCGATGGACGAAGCAACCCACTTGTCCTCAGCATTTTGAGCACTGAACTCGAGCGCAGCTGAGGAGCCACCAGGGAGGAAAGGAGAAGGGAAGCAGCGAGAAGTATCACTAGTGGCAAACGATGGAAAAAAACATTTTGGTTGGTGTAGAAAATAACCAAGAATAGAACAAAATTAAAGCTGGACACCCAATACTTAAACATGTAACTTCCCTCTTTCAATGACCTGTTTCCTACATCTCACAAGCAGGGAGATGTAGGAATCTCCAGGCTGTCACTAGCCTGACTCACCAACTTTCCACACTGCATTTCATCAAATACTTAAAAGCCTTTATGCAATTGAAGTGATGCTGATATTAAATCCATTTTAACTATCTTGCAAAAAAACAAGCAAATATGAACGCTTTATTCAAACTCAAATTAGTGACCTTTACAGTACTGTACTCCTTTCCTCCAGGTAAATTCAATTAGTTTTGTGGTATGAAGCATTTGCTTGTAGCTCATAGTTCAAAACACATTATCCTCTAATCATTCACTAATTTTCTTACCAAGGTTTGATTAATAAATTTCCATCTAGAAATCAAGCAAAAACATTTGGTAGATTAACTGAAAAGATCATTCCTTATGCTTTCCTATTCTTTAAATCTCTCCCATTTTTCAAAATCTTTTTTTTCATATAATTATGGAAGCCTGTAACTGTTATTATTATTTGTTTCTCAGTATGTTTATTCAAATCTGTTAAATCTACTTGTGGTCATTTTTAAAGTTTTAGGGGTATCCCTAGTAACTGACTATTACTAGGAATAGTAATAGTTTGTGTCTGCCTTTGGGTTGGTATTTTACCCCTCAGTTACAGGTATTATAAAAGCAATTCAGCAAAGTGAGATCATTCATTCCATCCACATCCTAATCTAAGAGGAGTAGAGTTGTTTTTGAATTGGTTCCTTCCCCTAAAGGAATAGTTTTTAAATCTTTTGTTATTTTTCCTTCCTTCAAAAAGGATAACCTAGATTATGGAGTCTTATACGTCACAGGCTCTTAAATTTATTTCATGACTAAGGTCATCTAAGGCTTCATCCTTTAGAAGATTTAAATTTGTGTGTCACAGGCAGAGACTCATAGAAACAGAGACCAATCTAAAGCATAATGTCCTTGCAAAGGCAGACAGTTGAATAACCAACAATCTCAAAAAGCAATCCCTATTTTTAACAGGACAGGGAAGTTTAAAAAAAAAGTTAGTCCTTTGCCTGCAGAAGTGATAGAAAATCCAATGCCAAACTCAAACCTGAGAATTCATTAGTATAAATTCAAGCATCTGAGCAAGACACCAGCTAGATGTGAAACAGGATTGCGAGCACCACATCAGAGAACCTGACCTAGGAAGCCCATCTCCAGCTGGGGTCAGCAGCTTCTGAAGCGTAGAGGAAAATCAAAAAAAAAAAAAAAAATGCTTAAAAACAACATGCTTAGCTAACGGTACAGAAGGGAAAGTAATTTCTGCACTCCTGCAGGAAGCAAGTATGAGATTTAATTTTAGGAACTTTCTTATGGCAGAGCTGAAAATGTCACACATATGAAAGACAATCCTCTTCTTTCTAAATATACTGTGGAAAGAGATGAACAGAAGGATTCATCTGCTAAGTCCAGAGAGAAGACTTGATAATTCAACTTCACATATTGCAATCAAAGGCTAGGAAATTTCTCACAGCAGAAATACATACGTATATACTTGCTTAATATATCTTATTCCCTTTGTGTTTTTTTTTCATTTTCGGAAGAACTAGAATGTGCTATATTTGGTTCATTAGTTTCTTGTTACCCATTTCTACACCAATCTAATCTCTTCCCCACCCATCAATCTTAATTTCTCTGTTTTCTCAGGACTCTCATATTCCAGCCAGGAACTACTTGAATTTGATACTCTAGAGTTCACACTGAACTCTAGTTCAGACATCCCAGTCATGAGATAATGACATATCATGACCAAGTGCAACTAAACTATTTTTCCTCTATAAATCAGTATACAGAAAAACCAAATCTCCTATAATCTTTTTATCATCCAGTCACAAACAAGGATGATGGGTTTGGGTTTTTGAGGGGGAGGAGAGAAAGGGAGAGGTTAAGAAGGAAGAAAAAACACAGTAATGTACATCATTAGGTGAAATTTGTTCAACTTTGATGATTTAACCTCAATTTCTAAAAATAAAATCTGCATTATCATCTGTATGCAGAGAACGAGAAAACACTTGAAAGTTTGAAAGTAAGTAACTTAAGGTCACACAGCTTTATAGGAGTCATCTCCCCTTTGACAATTGGCTTTGGGAGTTACTGGGGAGAAAGCTATTTTTGGACTGTCAAACAATGTTACCAGGTAGCTGTGATTACTAAGATAGGATAAATAGTACAATTGCTCTGGCTGTTGCACTTCATTACATAACTCATCTTTTTTAAAAAATTATTTTCTTTAATCCACATGTCTCCTACGCAAACAGTGCAGGGAGACATTCAACACAGCAAGGTTTGAAAAGCTGCTGAGAAAATCGCGAGGAGCTTTCACCCTTCTGAACTTCGTTCTCAATAGCTTGCATAGAAACAAATTCGATTCCAATCAAGAAAGGCCACTATTTCTTGGAAATATCTGTCACCAGACCTGAGGCATCAGATCCAGCTGTGCTGAGGGAGCCTGCCAAAACATCCGTAGAAGATCTAGGAGCCGCCGCCAAAGCCGGAGACGTAAACAAGAGGGACTGCCAGGAACAGCACTGCGAGATACTCTGCACAGGGGAAGGCGCCAGCCTTGCTCTCACCAGACACACCAGCGCAGAAAACAACATAAAATCAAATCAAGGGCTTCTAGAGACATGGCTCAAGAGACAAGTTCTTTGGGTAAAATATGTTAAGGCAGGAAATGAGCTAGACTAGACTACTAAATTAGACACATACTTCAGAGAAAGAGCGCAGTACTTCAGTTAGCTCCTGAAAATCAAGAGGAAACAATGCAGTTTACTGGGGATGAAGTAACTATCGATAGAGTAATAAAAAGTAACCCTGAAGTATGAAGGACAGGCTCACACTGCGATCTACTGGATGTGAGCAAAACTACAGCAAAACTGCTGGTGAACAGACGATCATTCTTAATAATTAACTGCCTCCGGGTTCCTTTCTGATAAGTGTGTCGAGATTCTGCAGCAGAAACAAGCGGGTTTCCAGACACAAGCAACAAAAAGGTAATCTCACTATGACTGGAGGAACGACTGAACCTTACAGTCAACTAAATTTGTCAGGAAAAAAAAGATGACTCCCAAGTAACCCTCACTTTCTATCTCTCCCACTCTAAAATTACTTAAGTGCCATGAAATGAAGAACAACGATGGCTTGTAAAGTGTATTATTTATAAGGACTGAAAAAATAAAAGAAATGCTAAACACCCACCAGACAGAACAGCAGCTCAAAAAAAACCCAAGTATTTGGGAAAAACGGTGTCACTAATCTCCTGCTCCTGGTTTCCTGAGGGCACCGCCAAGGGGTCCCAGTCGTATGTCCTGTCCCAGTGCTGCTCACCCGCTTCTCCCATCTAGCTAAGGAGGACTTGGTGCACGGAGAGGGCAGGGCAGAAACGCAGGAATGTGGGAATGCTTCCTGCCCCCTCCCACACCCACCATCCTGCACAAACCCACCAGGAATGTTTTTCTCCTACCTTGTGGGACCTCATTTTTCAACTCTGAGATGCCCAATGGGAACACTTGGCATCCAAACTGCCTACTGGCTGGCCGGGCCGACGGCTCATTTAGGGAAATGTCGGGAAAGAGAGCAGTGCTTCCAAGCACAGATTCTTGCCATGCCTTTAAGTATCAAGCAAGAACACTTGTTGGGAGACGTTCCCAGCAGAAATACAAGACTGTTTCTCCCAGTAACTGGCAAATGGAACTCTTGTTTAAAGCCACAAACTGCTATAAATAGCCGAGTTCAGGACACGCCATTCACAAGCACTAGATTTACTTTAAAAAAGAGAGAGAGAAAAAAAAAAAAAAAAAGGATTATATACCCATACAGGTCAGCTGTCAAACTGCATCAGAGCAGCTGAATGCATCGCTTTGCAATGTGAGCAAGTGGGGCTAACAACCAGATACTGCAGAAAAAAATTACAAGAAAAATAAGACATATATGTAAAACTGCAGATAAGAAATTGCAAGGAGTTCTTCCTTAATCCTGACCCTGACTGTTTGCATGCTTAGGATTTCAATGCCCAATTTATTGTGGATCTTACTGAATGCAACTGAAGGATAATTTTATTATTGATATAGAAGTGGGTTTTTTTTTCTAACCTTACAAAGCTCTCAGCTTCTCTAATAGTCCTAGGAGATTTAAGTAGTCTGATAATTTTGAATAAATTCCTTCCTAATTTAACAAGATTATGGCTTTGAAACGTTAGGGATTTCTCTAGGAAACCAAGAAGAGCTCCTTTATTTCTGAAATGCAAGGAGAGAATTCCTACTGTATGTATATTCCTTAGAGCACATCCTTCACTGCACAAGAACATGCTCCAGTGCTTCTCTGTCTTAATGCAGAGTGACTCTAATCTTGATGATCGCTCCACAAACGTAGACCTTTCCATGGCTGGAAACTGCCATCTCCATCACGCCTGCATTCTGTATTCCCCCACGCCAAGTTATATAAAATATCAAACATAACATTGCCTGGGCAAGAAGGGCATCTACCTTGGGCGTCCATCCAACAGCCTCCTGAAGGGAGGGCAAGCAGCTGGAGTCCGGGGGCTACCGCCGTCCAGAAAGGCAGGAGCAGCTCCATGCCAGCGGGCTGAAACTGGCAAGAGCCAACTTGGCTGCATAAGAGCTGTCTCGGGTGCCAAAGTCACCAATATATGACAATGACCAAACCTCACTAGGGTACAATACAGTGCTATGATAGAGAACTGCCAAAGTCTGTTTTTCAATTCTCTAGCAGCAATATCCTAGTCTTCCTTTCTCTGTAGTTCTCATGGTTTTTCTAGTAATACAAAAACATTTAAAAGACTTAAAATTTAATTACTGTTTTATCTGAAAGAGGTAGGGATTATCTGATAGAAAGAGTGGTATATAAGTACTGCCTGCTTTGCAGTAATTCCTTGGATATATCCTTTAGTCAAGCATTTTTTAAGACATTTTACAAGAAACTCAGCCCTAAAATAGATCAGGTGAACAAAAAAACTTTTGGAAACATTTTAAGAGAAAGAAAAGTTAAAAAAGCAACTTTTTTGGCTTAAAGATGAGAATAATAAGAAAGTATGCATAAGACTAAAGCAAAAAAAGTAGTGGTAGGCTGGAAGATTCTGCTGAAATTCCCTTGAACAACGAAACAGATATTCAAATAACTCATAAAACACAATCCATTCCTCACACAGGTAACCTCCAAAAGATATTCTTGAGCAAGCTATCACACAGAAAAGGATAAAAATTTAGTACTAGTAATGACTATATTCAAAGCAGTTTCAGCTATTAAAAGTTTCAGTTATTAGATATATTAAACAAATCTAGTGCTTTGAACTAAGAAAGAACACATGGTAAATTTGGGATATAAACTACACAATTAGGTTTAAAAAAGTACAAAAAAGTACATGCATGGGAACCATATTATGTTAGCTATCGTTTCACCAGGATATGGAACATTCAAACAACTAGATTTATTCAGTGTTAACAATTTCCAGTTAAATAGTTGTCAGTTTGTGATCTAAATGCATACAGAAGAATTATTTCTTGTTTTTGTTAAATATAAAGGCAAAAGTATCCATCTTTAGAACATCTACATGGTGTACTCATTACTAAAGCAGTGTATACCTTTCTTGTTTAAGCGCATATTCCAGCATTTTAATTCTCCGCACTAGATCCTTCTTCAGATTTTCTTGTCCCTTTCTTTCACCCTGAAGGAAGGCAATCTGGGCCTGCAAAAGATAGTATTCGACTTAGAAGAACTCCGAAATTAACACACTGTTTCCCCCAAACCATTCCACATTGCTCAGAAGTATTTTTGTTTTCCTGAGTTATTTTCATGTTGATTTACAAAGTCCAGAAGCAATTGGCTTAGCATGTTCCACAAACATTAAACACTTAAACCGCGGGCTCATTACAGATCCAAAAATAATAGAAAGATAAAGAAATGCAGCAACTTGAGTGGGACAGGGTTTGTTTATTCTCTAAACATTCAATCAAGGATAAGGAATAGATATAATAAGCATACAGAAAGTTCAGCAGACCAGCGAACTTCATTTACCAAGGAAAGATATGCAGGGAGATGGTGAAGCAGTTCTGCTTACTAGCTGTTGTAGTGTAGGTAAATCAGATACATGATAGTAGTCTCACAACTGAAGTACAGCAAGCTAAGCTAAAAATGTATATTAAAAAAAAGTCTGTTATAGAGTACCAAGCATGCATTGCAATATTTACTGAAGTTGGTTAAAGAAAGCTCTCCAGAAATAGTGAGAGTTAAAAAGGGAAATGGAAAAAGGTATTTTGGTCAGGGAAAAGACAAGAGAAGTCACACAGAGGTAAATGAAAGCCCAGCAAAAGGAAGACAGCCACCTAACCTTTCCTAACTTTGAGGAAATAAGTTCTTAGATGCCTTCAAAAAGCCTCCACTCAATATAAAACGACAATACAAGCAAGATATTCGCTCCTAATCAGAAAGGCAGAACTGCCTTTGTACTCGATGCTTAAATCAAGTCCAGCAGAAATGACGCCCGGTCCTTGTGCCTTCACTACCCATGGAACCCACACTTGGTGCACAACAACTGGGCTGTCACCGCTCCACCCGTCAGCACTGCAGGCTGCCACTTCCAGCAGCAGCAGCTTTCCGATAGCTTTCGGGGCAAGTCCCTAAATATATCTACCTTGTTTCTTGAGAAGCAGCCACGGGACGAGACCATTGGCCAAGAACATCAGCTGTTACATGTGAAGACCACTAAACTTCTTATTCACAGAACACCAGCATTTAGGGATTGCAAGCTCAGTATTTTCTGTAGGTACTACGGCCTGCACCAACCTCTCAATGAAAGCAGCAGCACCCTCTCTGCATCTGACATGTTCTGCCCTCTCACTCCAACAGGACATTTGCAGGGGACCAGCTGTAGCTGCTTTAAAACACGATGCCAACTAAAGTAATTTAAGCACTCAAAAAGTGCCAGTAATGAACTTGAGAGATACCTGAAAAATCCTTAACTACCAGTTACCAACTACAGTGGCCAGCTTAGGAGAAGCAAAAAACACTGGTCGCTCCAGTGAAGTTGGTCTTCACCTTCATTTGTGGAAACGCATTTGGCTTCCAGACCACCCTTAGCTGCCTCAAAGGAATTTGTCTTTCAAAGGGCCTTTGTCACCCTGGCACCGAGCGTCTCCTCGCTCTACGCTCCAGCCGGGATGGACAGAAAACTGCAGTTGATTCTAATGCTGATTTTACACCGGGACACGGGAAAACGCAGTGCTGCTCTTGGAGCCATTCCTTCCGACACTGAAAAACTGAACTGCACATGAAGCCTTTCAACTTACCAAAGTCCCTATCCCTCTCAGCAACAGGAGCGCTTGAGGCCAATGCTATTGACTTTAACAGCTGTACAGGTGCCCAGATCACAATGCACACACCAGGTAATTTTTCTGCCCTGTCACCAAACAGGCCCAGCAGAAGGAAAAAAGTGTCCTTCTAACTAAGCGAGATAGCATCCAAGCACGCTGGAAAGAAAAAACAAGAACAAACAAACAAAACCCCAGAATTTTATGTAAATCCTGGGATGCAAAATATCATCCGATGACATCAGGACACAAGCTAAAATGATCTACAAGAGCCACTGTCTGCAAGTGATTTCTAGCTCAGGCAGGAGGGGAAGGAAGCACCTCTCTGTGCAGGCTCTGCACGTGGCTCAGCAAGGGTCAGACACCAAGGGCTGGCAAAGGTCGGGCCCCTCCTGGGAACCAGGGAGCTTAAATGCTTCGACCACGGCCACCACCCGACGCAGAGGGAAAAAAACACAGCTTATTAGTAGTCTTCATGACTTACTTTTATAAATATAAGAGAGTCAGAAATGTGCTTGATTAAATAAGACAAGTATACATCTCCTTGATGCTAAAATAAGCATTCCTACACCGCATGCATTCCTACATTGCATGCATGTATATATATATACACACACATATATATATATTCTGATATAGTCTAGTTTGACTAAGCACATGAGAACCAAAAGTTAAGACTATTACCAAAAAGTTCTTATACATGTAAAATAATGAAAATAATTTTCCTAACTACCTCTGGAGAAAAAGCATCTCTATTCTAAGATTCAGCATGAAGGAATAGGATTGTCTTGTATCTCTTCTATATATGTAATACAATGTAATACAATATATAATGTTTTATATTATACAGGAAGTCAACTGGAAGAAATATTAACTGATGTTTGGCATATCACCAAGGATAAAAGATGCCCAATGCTGTTACAGGTGTCTTGCAACTCTTTTGTAGCTAGACTTGCAAGAAATCCTCTCATTTGTTGTTCGAACAATTCCAAACGCGAGCAGCAGTAGCAGCAGCAGTAGCAGCAGAAGTGAATGACGCCAGAGCTGCTTGTCCAGCCCCACGCCAGCTTATTGTCCGGGAGCTTTCAAGGTTACTACACGCTTTAGAGGGCAGTAGTTTTATTGTCAAGCCAGGAAATGGGCAAGTGCACCACGAGGCTTGAGAATAATTTGTGGCCTCTCCACAGAGCCCAGGAAGTTTCCAGCATCGTTTGCCGGTGCTCCTCTTAGAGGAGAGCCCTCCTGTCCAACACACATTATTTCTCAGCGATTCTGGCTGTGTGTATGGGAACAGTTTCATGTTGTCATTCTTACAATACACAAACATAAGGGGACTGCTCCTCCTTTTTCTCACAGGACACTGACAACCCTGATCCCCCAGTTACACAAGTCTCCACTAATTGCAATTAAATAAGCCTCAGAGGACAACAGAACATGAATTATGTATGCAAGCTCAGAGTTTTATGTCACTATTTAACAAATTCTTACCACGATTAAACTACAACGAACATGAGGACAGCATTAAGAAAGTAACTGAAATCCTACATTAACCACAATATTGTAACAGTTTACATCAAAAGCCTGTTTTATTCTTGGTGTGTTTGGCAATTGACTGAAAACCTGCAGAGGAACCTGAATGTTTATACCATAAATGAAACAATTCAAGTATAACTGAAAATCGAATAAGTGTAATGTATTAAATTTACACAAGGAAAAAAAAGCAAGTGGCAGTATTTGTAAGTCTCAAAAATAATGTGGTGATAACTCTAAGTTCATCATCTATGAATGTGGAAATCAAAATGTTTGGCCAATGCCCAGATAAATGTCTGTGTAAATGTTTAAAATGTAAAAGGTCAGAGCGTTAACTTGATGTGAAGTACCCAGCACAAGCAGAGAGGAAAGGAGAGACACTAGTGTGCAATAATCTGCAACGCTGCTTTACGCTTGTGCTGTGGCCACTCCTCGGAAGGCTTGCCAAAAATTTCAGGAATTCACAAATATGCCCAACACATAGTTGCACACCCTGGCTTTTCACTTTATCTCCCTAAAGATGCTTGCATTATCAACTGCAAAAGAAGCTGGAAGCTTCACATGGATTGGGCCTAAGCTAACGGTAATGTGAGGATACAAACTATTCCACATATTTACTGGGAAATTTTAAAACTATAATTCATTTTTAACTTAAAAAAAAAAAGATTTAAAAGGCTCTCACGTACAATAACATATTAGTTTTAGAAGATTTCCAGGAGGCTCCAAAGGTCACATTACTGGGAAGGGACGGCACACTTCAAAAAGGGTGAGGCAATACTTTAGGTGGCACTGGGTAAGAAACAAAGCTGTTGCCTCCCTAAAACATGTTTTAATAGTCATTAAAAAAATCCAAAAAGAATTGAGTCTTTATAAATTAAATCTGGACTTTACCACTCAAACTGAAATTTATTCTCCCTAGAATCATCACCCACAATGATACAGATGTTAATAGTATGTTATATTTGCATGCCTTTGTACAGTGAAATCTTGACATCACAAAAGAAAAAAATATATATATATGTATATTTACCTTACCAGAAAGGGTTTAAAAGAAATCATGTCACAAATTATTCATGTTTAGTATTAACTTCTATCAACTCATGACTTTTAAAGTTATTTCATCTTAAGGTGATGTTTCAATTACGACTCAAGAACTATGTATGAAAACCATTCTTCTCATTAAAATATTTATCTGAATATTATAAAACAAGTCTCACTTTTCAAATTTATGGGCACCTGAAGGTCAACAGAGGTAATTTATCAAAATCAGCACTGTTATAAAGACACGCAATTCTGTATATGCCGCTCCTGTAACTCAGTTAAGTTGGGTGGAAGCGAGGGAGGGAAGGAAGGAAGAAGAAAACCTCTGAGAAAAGTATTGCAAAAAGTATGTAAATAGCTAAAATAACTAAACGATGATAGAGATGAATCAGCCTAGGACCGTGGCTCCAACCGGTCGGCCCAGATTTTCCTGCACACCTCTGCTCAGCGTGCGGGGCTGTGCACGCCGCTGCCTCGCCGGCAGGGAGGTGCCAGCGGGCCCTGCGGAGCCGCGACAGGGGCGAGAGAAAACAGGGACAAAAACCACGCGGCTCTGGGGTGCCTGAAAGCCCCTCAGGGGAGGGAAGGTGTCAGTGGCCTCCTACAACCAGCGAACCATTTTTCAGGCGCCTCACTTGAGAAACATTAACACACCCATAAATGACCTTTGGGTTTCGGGAGGAGAGGCCGGGCGGCCTTCCCGAGCGCCTGCAGCCGCTCGCGGGATTGCACAAGCCCCAGGCAGGGCCACGGAGGGAAGCAAGTCGCAGGTCCCGGATTCTGATCCGTCCCCAGCACGGAGAGCGCAAGGGACCGACCACACGGGCACTGTTTTAGCTTGAGCTAGTGAATTGTCATTGCGCTAAAACAAATGGTTTGCCCCGTATTTCAAGACTTGAAACATGATGTACATAACATGCTGCTTTATAGGCCTAGCAAATAGCACAGTCAGCTACAGGCAAATTATTTTTGCTGAATTTCTCAAAGATGCCTTGAAAGTGGTATCTGCCTTACAGCACTTCAAGACCTGAACCATACAAAAGAGATCTAGCATTTAGTCGACTACAAAAAAACAAAAAACAAAAACACAAGGTTAGATGGGTTACTTCCTTAAATTCAATTCATTTTTCCAAATAGACCAGCAACATAAAATTCCTGATAGATCATCCAGAGCGCAAAATTTATGTCTAGGAGTACCTTGATTACTAACTTAAATATCTCAACCAAGAGCAAGACTTCCTTTTTGGTAATTTTAAGTGTTCTACTAGCGAGATCTCTTCCCAGAAAGACAGTCTGTTTTCCCCAGTCTTCAGCAGTGCCTTTCAGCATTCTAACAACTTCAAACACGAAAACTATTGCCAAGTTAGACAAGTAACACATATTCAGCTTATTTAATCATTCTTCCTAAGACAAGTTCTCTTCAGTCCCTCAATTATTTATGTAATACATTTGCCACAGTGGCGTGCGTTAATTTCTGTTTTTATTTATTTGTTTATTGAGTGCCAGGAGCATGCTCCGCGCAGACTGATGGAAGGACAACAAGAGGAAGTTTGAAACACGGTGTAATTCTACAGGCGACACTGCAATGGCACGTCACAAACTGACAGCCCGTTAGGAGCTTAGCAGTGAGAAGTGGAGCGAGCCACACGCAACTACGCGAGCGCTGTGAGGGCGGCAGCTCAGCCCTACGACCAGGAGCAGCACAGAAGAGACTAGAGCAGCAGCGAAACAGATGCAGGAGTGGCTGATCCTGCTCCCACCTCCTGCTCACAAGCAGGAACTGGTGCTGCTTTTGTGCAGAGGCTTTTGCAGTCCTACCCTATGTGGCTGCCCTAGGGGCAAACGTAACACAGACTAACAGGAGAAAAACGCAATCTTGAATTACTGTTGTCACCAGAAAGGTTATTCTGAATAGGCTCGATATTAGTTAGCATTAATAAACTCTTTTCAAAGAGGTAAAATGACATTTAGATCAATCAAGCATATACACATTAATCAAACAAGCATACAGAAGAGGTCACTATAACTTTTGTTTTCACTTCTCAGAGGATTTTTATTTCTAGGATACTGTCCTGGATCCTGTACACTCAACAGCAATTCAGAAGATCCATATGAAGCACTAAACCTTTCTCAGCATATTAAAACCAAATATTTAACAATCCTTCAGCCATTTGTAAGTCAGCTAAGAGGTTCAGGCAGGAGGACCTGACGAGGGACAGCCACGTGAAGCTAAATAAATTGGTTGTTACCAATATCTATTTCCTCACTTACAGAACTATGTACAGAGATCAATTTCAGCTGAGTCTTGACATTTGTATAGATTTCTTTTTCCAGCCTTAAGATGAACCAGAAGTCTCTCATGATGCACGTGATCTTCCTTTGGGAATTTTGCACAGAGCTTGTTCTAGAATTTGTAAATAAAGCTTCAGCGTCTACTGAAATGCAGATAAAGGTTGAGTTACGTTTGCAACTTCTTGTTCAAGCAGCCCAGAGTTATTTACTCCCTTATGCAACAGAACTGACATAAGGCAAGAACTACAACAGTAAGATAAGAAGTACAATTTAAGTAGCACATAAGGATATAGAAATAACATGCACTGATAGAAGCCCATGTGATGTTTTACTAAATTGATGTGAAAAAACACAGGGTTTTACCTGAAATCTTACAAAGTATTTCATTTTTACATTAGTAGTGATTCAATAACTTTATAATAGATCATACGCAGAAAAAAAAAAGCCCTCTGAATCATTTTGGAAGAGTACAACTTTCTGTGAAAAGTGCTTGTAGGCTTTAAAGAACACTTGGAAATGACACTTTTGGTAAATTCTATCTGTTCATGCCATGTTCACATTTAAAGCAACACTTTCCTAAAAAGAGTTAAATTCGTTTAAGAAACCTTTTTGCAGACACTTAACCAAATTACAGGTTTAACAGATTTGAGAAGAATGTGAAAATGATTCTGAAAAAAAAGATGGGATCTTTTTTGCAATTTAAAAATATATATTTTTATGTAAAAATGTACAAACGAACCGTCTCATCAGTTCATATTCACGTTCTACGCCTCTACTTCACAATAAAAACTACAAGTTTCTTGAAGGCGGCCCTTTAGTCATTGAGCATTTACGGGCGCTGGTTCCTTGGTTTAAAGAAGACACCTCCTGACAGCTTCTCAGTGAGCACACGGGCTGGCACTCGTACACATCAGCAAACAAACAGAAGAAAGAGGTGCAGAAGCTCCTCTCCTTTGCTTCCCATGAACCTGGCAATGAGAAAGTTTGCTAAAAAATGATCAAGAGAAAGGGTATCTGCTCTTTACTGAGATCCATTCAGCAACACCCTTCCCAGTCAAACGTGTCTTAGTCTAGCGATCAACCCGTGACTGAATCCAACCACCTTTCTTTTGAATTATCTGAAGAATTTAAAATAATAGAATTGAAAATATTGTTCTTTTGGGGTGGGGAGGAATCTGACACTAACCACTGCCTTCTTTGCAAAGTATTTCTTCTCATAAGCCAGATACTACCACAGACTTGGTTCAGCGGACATACTCATATTTGAAAATCTGATACAAAACTTCTGCAAGCTGCATCTTACCCTCCATTCAAGTAACCAAACCCCCTGCAACTCTGGGACTTTTCACTTAAATATTTATTTTTCTCTAAATACTCTTTTCATATTATCCATCTATAAGAATGATTCTCACTAGAAACTTGATTCCATAAAATACCATAACTAAAAGCCAAACGGTAAATATCAACCATTTCTGAATCATGTAATCAGTGTTCTAAAAAACACTACAAATAGCCACAGCCATCTGTCTGGTTTGCCCCTTCTCTCAGCTACTTTAACTTGCCTATCTCCAAAACACACAATCTTACAATTTAGTAAGAATGGCACCAATATCTGTTTTTTTGTTTCCCCAGGAATAAATAAAAGAAATAAGTGTCACCCTCACTACCTATGTGTCTGGCTATCACTACTGCGTACAAGAGAAAAAGTGAACTTCTATAACCAAGTGCCCACCTATTCTTTGCAAACATTATATTTAATATCAAAATACAAACAAATGTAATAAAGGCACCCCTTTATTAGACTCATTTGTGGTCACTGAACCACAGACCATCTCCTTTCGTTAACTTGTTCCTTTATAACTTTTTCTTTTGGCAGTGCCTCACAAGGAACATTTTCAGGAAGCTGTGGAAAGATGAACACGTTTATATCCACCTTTTCGAAGGAAAGCTTATCTAGCCAGAGCAATTTCTTTCCAATGTGATCATACCAGGTCCCATTACTACAAATCAGTGTGCTACTCTTAAGAAACTAGTATCAGTTAAAAGAAATGGAAAGTTCATTAGCAGACAGAAGCTAGAAAATTCCTTGTAGCATAGAGAGCCTGCACAAAAACACTAGTTACCTATAACAGTTAATTGTAACACAGAGCAAATGTGAAATGAAGAGAAACGCCAACTAAATTCTGCAAATTGGCATTTTTGCCAGAAAAAAAAAATGGTAGTTTGTCAAAGCAAGACTTCCCACAACACACGCATTACACTCAACGAAGAAAATCCTAGTCAAAGCAAAAGCCACATAAACAAAACAACAAAACCACAGTCTGCCAAACCCATCCAGCCGGGAATAACAACGGTTCAACAGCCTCGGAGAAAAAATAAAATAAAAAATAAGACTCCCATGCTCGATTCTCCGCTCCGCGGGTTTCCCAGCCCCGGGCACAGGCCAGGGCTCCCTGTCCTAATAAGATGGGAACATCAACAGCGAAACAGAATCACCCCCAACCTGTCGGGAGATTTACGCTTAGGGCAGGACACCACGGGGAAGGCAGCTCAAACCCTGCACACCTCAACAATCAAGGCACGTGTTTCATACATCCTTGGATCAAACTATGGGCTATTTTGGGATGGGCTGGTTAGTTCAATGCCTAATGACAACTCTGCGATGAGAGTGTGGAAACACAGTCCAGTGAAGAATGCAAAATACTTTTAAGTTTGAATAATTTTTGCAAAACAGGGAACCCTCTCTTGCCAACTCTACCAGGTAGTTCCTAGAAGAAACGAAGAAAGGGAAAGATGTAATTTTTTAAGAAGGTAAGAAAATAAACAACACCACTAAAAAGCTGGTATTTTGTTCTAGTGAATCACTTTATAAGTCACTACAAAAGTTTAATCTTAGGACAATTATTCAGTCCACAGGAGTGTCTGCATAGGAAGAGATCTCTGTGTACTGCCAACACAAGTGAAGCATTAATGGTGAAATATATAATTAGCAGATAAGTATCTAGGGGAGCCCTCTATGAATCCGCTTTCACTCCGAAGCACACAGCCTATTAGTGATACTTGAACATATATAAACATTGAAGTCCTCTTCTGCCCTGAATGAGGAAGATTATATAACGGGGCAAGAATAATTAACAAAGATCGAAGAAAAATAACCATTAAAAAAATCAGAATAAACATGGATATTTGCCAGGGAAAGCAAAATATAGGCACTTGATAGGAAGGAAAGTCTTGAAAACACAGTAGTAGACCAAGAGGTAAGAACAGAAAGGAAGCTGTATGACACATAAGACAGCTGTTCAAAACTCAAGCAGAAGGTGTGTCCCACCTGCATAGGCATAATGCAACACAAGAATGTGATATTCAGGAAGAATATATGTATGTGTGTGTATATATGAAAAAAGAGGAGGGGAAAAAAGACACTGGGATTGATTTGCAGAGTTTTTCTCAAAAAGAGCACAGCCTAACTGAGCAACGACTACAGAGCAGAAGACAAACATGGCATCGCTGTGGCACACAATATCTGAAGGAGTTAAATATCATGGGAGGTAGGAAAGTGAGGATAAAAGGGCTACCTCCAAGAAACAGGATGAATTAGAGGTAAATTTTAGGAGATACTAAGAATACCATATACAACAATCTCTGCCACACAGCCTCCCAAGAGAGCAGATAATTTAACATTTAAATTTGGATCGGAGGGAAGACAACTAAAGCACAATCAGGAGCGCTGCATCTTCACCTCACGAGAGGGCAAGCGTGTGACCTCAGATTCCCAACACTCGGTTAAACTCTTCCAAACGTACAGGCCAACCACAGGTTTCAGGGGCGCGGAATGGGTTTCTAACTCCTCCTGCTCATCGCTCGGCTGCACCCCCAGCACGGACCAGGGAACGTTCAGTCGGAAGCGGCCACCGCGAACACAACGTACACGATGCCTGCAGGATCCTGCACCTTTCTGAACACTGCTCTGCGCAGGGAAGTGCTGCTACGGCCTCTGGTAGTGCCGGTCACAGGTCATTTTAACTTTATTGAGGTGTTTCGGCAGGAGCCAAGGGAGTGCAAGCAAACAACTTGCAATCGGGTTATAACCCCAGCTCTGCTCCCGACAACACACAACTTTAGCAAACAGTTGATAAACACTCCACTTCCTTCTTCCTATTCCATCCACAACGAGGGCACTAGAGGCACGGGAGGAATGAGATGTTGGCCTCTGCGCAGGGTTAGCATAAATATGCAGAGTGCCATTACTATTAAAGCCCTGGCAGAATTTCCCTAGGTCCTGTAAAACAGGATTTTTTCTCCAAAGCATTTTGGGAGATCTGTATCAGCTATGAAAAGCAATCAAGATGCTTATTTGTGGGACTCCACACGACATCTGATGTTCCGGTTACACACACTAAACCAGCAGCCTCCTGCATGGCATTTATTACAGACAGTCTGCATTTCACCTCCGGTTACTAACTAAATTCTTCATAGGGCCATTCAGGTTAAAAAAAGCACCGCATGCCCCCTTTGCCCCCATGACCACTTCCTTCAGATTCCTAGGGATCGCAATGGAGAAAGACACCTCGGACACTCCTCTCGGAGAGATTTTGTTTATGTTACTGTAAAAAGTACTGTTAAAAGGACAGCTTTGCCATTAACTACAATAAAACCACCAGGGCTACGCAGGCAAACAGCGCTGACAAAAGAAGAGCACTTCCAAGGAAAGCAGCCGCAAGACGAGGCACGGACAGGAAGTAGAAGACAAAGAGGGCGACCCGAAAAGGAAGCCGAGGAGACACTTTCCAGCCCCGACGAGGGTCCGGTGGGACCCGGGCAGCGCGGGCAGGCCGGA
>NW_010587884.1:169269-223436 GCF_000705375.1 Tinamus guttatus
CGCCCCGCGGGAGGCTGTGGGAATCTCCCCCGGGATTATTATTAATCCCCCTCTCCAAGGAGGATTTAAAGGGCTTTGGCATCCTCGCGGCCCACCCTGGAGGGGTGAAGGACATGCGCGCCCTGCACCCATGCTGGGGCTGCAGCAAGATGTCCTGTTGGCAGCGGCAGTGCCCTGTCCCGCGCTAACAGCGCCTCTACCCAGGCTTTTCTTTCTTTTTTTTTTTCCTCCAGCCATTCAGTCCAACTCAGTGTAACGGGATCACGGAGCAGGGATCCGTGCGGGGCCGTGCGCTCGGGTGGCCCTTTCCGCTGCTTGTCACTGCGCCGGGCGCGCTCGTGCGCTTCATCCCCAGCTGCAGCCCAAGGACGGGCCCTGCACCACCTTCAGCAGAAAAATACAACCCATGAGGCTTAGGGAAAGCAGAAATAAATAATAAAAGTCAAGAGAAGAGCAGTAAACCATCAGAGCACCGAACAGGAAATGCAATCTGGGGGAAACACAGCAGCAGAGCACTGAAAAACAACAGGGCTCGTTAAGAAAGGAAGGAAATAGGGGAGAGAAGAGGAAAGACTTCAAGGGGAAACAGAGCAATAGCTTCACAAGAAAAAAACACACCGAAACAGGCCAAAGAAACACAGGAGAGGGATGCGGACAAAAGAAGAGAGAGAACAAATAAGCATTTACGGGCATTTCGCATTAATTTTTTTTTAATCAAATGAAGTTTTATGCCAAAATATTATGTAAAACCACACAGTCATGTTTTTAGTATCCAGAGCAACAAAAGCAAATGCAGACTGGAAAAGCCAGGATACAAATGAAAGTCTGGCACTTTGCATACTGCCACGCAGCACACACAGAGGAAAACTCTTCCTTTCAGTATCCCTCTGCATCCGTCTATCCCTGTTTTCACTGGCGTCGTTACTACTATTCTCCAGCCCTCCTAGTGATGCTCTGCTGGAGCACTTGGCCTTCCTCGCTCACCCCCACCCCACAATCACATTTTCAGCCATCTTGTCAAACAGAGTCAAACCAGAAGGTGAAAGTGCTGGGACACAAAATAATTAAGGTAAATAAAACTGATCACAGATGAAAAGTCTATAACAAACATTCAAGAGTCACCAAGGACTAGACTATCTAGGGGAAAAAAAAAGAGATCTGAGAAGGGTTATGAGATTGTGAGGGGCTTTTTGTTTGTTTGTTTCCCATTTTACTTGAGAGAAAAAAAACTGTGTTCAACTTTTTATCTAGAAAAGGTTTCCCTGATACTTCAGCTGAACTTTTTCCTCAAACATTAAACAAGCTTTGGAACTTGGAGCAAAACAGCTCTGTAATATTTATTTTAAAACAGGTATTAACGAAGTAATACATTTTAATCAATTCTTACTACAGAGGAACATGAATATTGAAATTACCTTCCTCCTTGTGTATTGTGTCTTTAGTCCAGCTGACAGTGAAACAAGACTGGAAAATTAAGATACACATGTTTACAAAACCAATTTGAGAGATTAGCATTTCCACCACCGTTGACCTAACTTTAGATTTGCTCTGAACTAAGACCTTTTCTAGTTGTTTGTATGAGAAATATTTTGCAGCCTTCAAACAGGCAAAAGTGAGCAGAAGTGCTCAAAGGACAACACAAAACTCTTACAGGAAACAAGATTTAGAGGCAAGTGTCTATACAAAAATGATCATCTACAAATATTTCAACCAATATGATTTAAAATCATATTCGGTTCCAATGAGTATCCCTTTTTTGGATTTGAGTTGAAGTAGAAACTTCCAAAACATGGTTTTTACCCTGTTATATACATATGAGAAAAAACATCAGAGATGAAATCAAAGTGCACTGTATACTCCTACCCTAGGCTTCTAGTTAATGTGGCTTTCAATATTAAACAGAGATGCGTAGAAAGATTTCTGTGGCAGCCTAGAAATTTGACAAGGGTATCTTAAAAAAAAAAAAAAACCTCTATATGTTAAGTCTAAGTAAGAATACATGGGTCTGCAGCACTGCCCCTAGGAAGGGCAAGGCCTGGCAGAAGACAACAGACGTGACTGAACAGGAGCCACAGGCTCTAAGGTTAACTTGGCCCTTGAGCTCTCACTTAAGGTCCCAAATCCCCAAATTAACCAAACTCACTCACATGTGAAGGGAGTGAAGTGCTTTTCAACAAAGAAAATCCTGGCAATGGAAAGAGAAACTGGGAGTTCCTGGCTCCCACTTGTGTTCCTGCTCCTTCGGTATGGATGCAAAAGACAGTCAAGTCACTTGGATCTCAAACTTTACCAAGGCCTGGAGATTTGATATAGCTAATGAGACTAAATATGGCAGGAAGAAGCAGATACCTAGGAATCCAGGCAAAGAGCAGAGCACAGAACCACCACATTTCACGCATGTCTGGCAGAACAGGAAGACTGCTTACCCATGACAACTATAGCTATTAAAATGCAGGTAGCTGGCAAACTCAATTTCCACTGTGTTTTGTTTTGTTTGGTTTTGGTTTGTTTTCTTAATTTAGCTTAGGAGAGATAGGGAGCAAGATTCTTTGAACCTTTATTAATTTTCAAGCATGGAAATGGAGCTGAAAGAAATACACCACAAAAATAAGGACATCTCATTATAAGAGCATGCTTGAAAAAGACTGAATTTTTTTTCTCCCCTCTTTCTCATGCAAGCTGAGGTTATCTACAAAATGTGACAAGCCCTTACCCCACTTTTCTTTTGAAAAACAAAAAAGTGCATCCTTCTACACTTGAAATTCCCCATGATATGTGATAAATACTGCATAACAGGTTCTCCTCCCTACACCCCGCGCTGTTTTAGTATGTGAGCACAATGGTAGGGTAACATTTGCTAGATTTCAAAAACCATTCAGAAAGACTGAGAGTAACTTTTAAAAATAAATAAAACAATTTAGTAAGATAGAGAATACTTTTTTTGGTTCATACTTGTAACACAAATTCATAAATATGATCACATTCAAGTTCTTAAAAATCTATACAAATACTAGCAACACCACTTCCCTTGTAATGCACAGATTTACACAAGCTCCATTAGACAACTTTTCACATACAAATTACACAAAATTACAGACATATGCAGTAACACATCAGGAATAATATAATGCTTCTGACTCTTTAATGGTCCAAAAATAATAAAAGTAATTCAAAAAAAGCTAGTTTTGAGTTTAATTGTTGGGGTGGAATGTACTGTGGGTGGCGGTTGCCTAGCAGCTGCTTTTGCTTTGCTGGCCTGGCTTGCTCGGACTGCAGTTTCTAGACGTGTTTTCAATTCAGGAGCAGCTCCCATTACTGTCTTGAAAGCATGTGGGTAAAGTGGCCCAATGTGCATTAGATTCTGAAGTGCAAACTCATGAAGATCCTTAGATGCCGGCGATGCAGAAGCAAAGGCATTTTCATTCAGTAAATAGGAGATCAGAGTGGGAACCAGAAGGGCAAGCAACTGGACTCCTAAAAGCAAAAGGGAAACACAACAGAGCCACCACGTTAGAAAAGGAAACAAAATAAATTTAATTGCATCAGTTAGTCGTCTGAGAGTTTCATTTTCAGGACTGATGAATAAAAGCTGAAATTAAAAAATATCAAATCTAAAACATTTAAAATGAAGATGGCTTCATTTCCTTGGGTCACCCAATCAGATCACTAGGATCGAGTTTGCTAAAAATACAGGGACAGTTACCTGCTATAACACTCCACCTTGCAAGCTTCCCCATCTAAAAACTGATGACACAACTACACTGAGTTAGAATCAACCTACTGAGACCAGAGCCCAACGTGGCACAGGTGTAATGGTATGTTCAGAATAAAACAAACAACTAACTTTAAGCACTGGTGCTATTTTTTGATCTAGCAATGGCTGTTTTCAAAGCATATAACATGTTAATCAGTAAATTCTAAGTTCAAAGAAATTTGACATTTATGCCAACTCATGTATTTAAAATCTTGTTGGTTATCTGAATATTAATATTTTTCCCTTAAGGATTTTGACCAAAAACTTATACATTCATGTAAGGTGACTGACTCCAGCCATTATTAACAATGCAGTGTTGTTGCCTCATGCATTTCAGTTAATCCCCCATTCTATAGGAGCTTGAAACAACCGTGCGAAAGAACAGCAGTTAAGAAAACAAGTTTGGCATTTTATCATCAATGCAGAGCAATACACTGGGAGGGGGCGGGGGAGACTGGCATTATTTTTATGTTTAACTTAACCTTTGAACCAAAGTGTCTGCAGAATCAATCCTTAAATGATGCATTATTTCACTTATTCTGTAACTAAACTCTCTTCTCTTCTGCTGCAAATAGAAGGCTCTATCTAGGATCTAGATACCCCAAACAGTAAAACTCAGTGTAGGGATCTTTTCAGATATACTCTGCTGAGATTGTAGAGCCAACTGGACAAAACAGTG
Organism: Tinamus guttatus; assembly: GCF_000705375.1. Next base: position 173,703 of record NW_010587884.1, read on the forward strand.
GTGAGTCTGCTAAAATGAATAGAAGATAGTAATAAGTAAATTTAAGAGATATGAACTCATCCAAGCACAAAACACCACCACTGCAGTTCGTGTTTATAAGTTTTTACTTTGCAAACCCATGAAGTCTGAATATTACAGAATATCTTACCATGTTCTACTAGGCCATGAATGCAAAAGTCCTAGTAATGCAAATGCCACAGGAGGTTGCCTAGATGGCACCCATTTGTGCATATGCCATCAAGTTCCTAACTGCAGTATCTCTAGTATCCAACATTTTATTTTGGAATTACAGGTGCTTTAAGAAACTGAATACTTACTGTTCTGCTCCTCGCCAAGGGCAACCAGTGTTTCAAGAACTTTGATTCCTTCCTGCACTGCCAACAGCTCCGTGTTGTTGTTTGGCCGGTTCCTTTCAACAGCTTTCAGTTTCTCAACCATTATAGGTGCCAGAGAGTGGATGTATGGAGTTGACAGGGCACGATTGGTATGTTGGAATACAGAAAGCAGAAGCTGATAACACTTGGCTTGAACCTAATCAAAGCAAAATAGATACATTGTCCTGAAAGTTATTTGTTAACTGAGGGAATTCTAATCAAATCCACTATCTAGTAGGTGAGTGAGATACAGGCAATATAAAAAAAAGGGCCGAAGGGGAGGAAAACACACTGAGTAAGAAGAAAGCAATGCAGGACAGTTTATCTGCTAAAATTTTAATTCAGTTTTCAATGCAAAGGAAGGGGAAGCCAGTTAGAAAGAACATGTGGGTAATAAGGGGCCAGTAGCTACATGAACTTGGAAGGAAAGAAAAGAACTTGATGACATACAGCTCAGTCACACAACTCCACAGAGAACTAGGTCCTTAAAGCCTTAGAACTACCAGGATCAATACTAGAATTATCTGCAAAAATCACAAAATGCTTTTCCAGCCAGAAGGGTGAAGTGATCCATAAAAAGAGGATTCTAACCAAAGTTAAGTGACCTTGTTGCTTAGCATCAGTCAAAACTGCCAAAAGCAGCAGCAGGCCTGTCTGTCCTTTCTAATTTTCCCTTGTGCTGATAGTAGTGTAAGGAGTCTATGCATAGCCACAGAGTGATGTGGATTGAAAAGCCCCCTCCTTTCCTTAATTTTTTTTTCCTCCCTCACCCTTTTCACTCTAATTGGAGAATAAAATTTAATGTTTATGAAAATGACTCACTGACAGTCAAACTTATGAATGGATTTGACTTGGATTAAGAAAACCAAGCAAAGAAAACAAAGCAAACAAAAGCAAAACAAAACACAAAACAAAACTTTCACCAAAGTGCCCCCAAATATCCTGGAATATTTGACAGCCCCAACAAATACCAGGACGAAATGTTGCATGTTTGTAAACTGCACTCTTTATCAAAACTGGCTGAGTTAGCAAGCATGTTCTGAACAGAAATGTATTAGAGGAAGTATTATTGAACACAATGATCTGTGAGGAGATCGGAGGATGACTAAAAGTATATTTATAAATAAAGAATAAAATGAGTAATAAGGTTATTAACAAGCTATGCAGTTCTGCTTGCACTTTAAGACTGCAAGTGCTCTATACAGTTAAACGTTTAAGACCTGCTAATACTTTTTCTATACTTTCTAACGCAGCTCCATGGCAGAGCGTTCTTCTCATGTCATAGCATCACCTTTGGTCTGTTCCAACAAGTTATTCCTATAAGTCTTTGCACTTCTCCAAATTGTTCTCTTTCTTTCCCTTCCCATTAAAGTGTCACATTTCTGTAAAGACTTAGAGACAAGGATGTCTCAACTGAGATCCTGCGGTTCTAGGAATCACTTGCACAAGAGGGGCAAAATAACCCTGCGTTCATGTTAGCCTTCCTGCATTTACCACAGTCTTCAGGATAGGGCAACACTGCAGTAAACCTTGCAAGGCTTTTGTTGTAGATCATCAGTTTCAGACACACCCTTGCTATGGCTTATGAGGAAGTAATAATTCTTTAGGATTCTTTTTCCATATGCAGTGTTTCTGTTACAAATAGGTATCTAGCTACTGCCTCAAAACATATGTTTTATATTAAAAAATATAAGATAAAACAAACAAGTATCGCAGACTGTATGTTCTGCTTATCAGGGAGCAAAGAAGAGTGGACAAAGCCTGGCTGCTATCAAAGCCTTCTCTGTGAACTACAAAAATAGCGCCAAGCTCCAGCTCACTCACAGCTTTCCAGCAGGGTGGAAATGTACTCCTAGTTACTCCTATGTACTCCTACTGGAAGATTATAAGCACCGTTTTAGGTGCTTATACAAAGCGGAGAGGGAGAAAGACGTAAAGGCCTCTGTTTGATACAACTGACGCTTCCATTCATGCACTAAAAAATCTGAGAGGCAGCTTTCCACCACACATGAGGCTTTAGCAAAGAACTGGGCTTTATGTCCACGCTGCAGAAAGGCAGCCTGCTGCAGAGAAGAATTCTTAATCTAAACAGGGTTCCAACTCCCTCAACGTGATCCTAAATACATCAGCATTTTCTGCATATTTTTCTTCCAAGGAATCTCTGTAGTATCTGCTTGTGGAAATACTTGATTTTTTAGATCCCACCTGCAGATTTGTATATCCCTTCAAACAAATGAATTTATAAATGGCTCAAACAGTTAAGCATAACTACACAGTACATTAGCCTGAGTAAACAAAGTCAGGCTATAACTTTAATTTCTCTCTTTAGTAAGGAATTAATTCTGAAGATAATTCATAATGACAAACCAAAGGACAGAAGTGAATTCAGTATAATAATCTGTAAAGGTTCTGATAAAGGCTGAATTTTAGCATTGGTTTGAAACAGGATTTTGTATGAACACAAAATAATCACAGGCTTTGCACAAACAAAAAAAAGGAATTTGGTCTGTAGCTTTACCTGCAGAAAAAGAAGTTCAGTCTTCTTATAAGAAGTTATAATGAATGTAGAAATGTCACCATTGTTTGGCAAATAAATTTCGTATATTAACAAAGATAGTTTTTCTTTTTAAAAGACCAAGAGTCAAGAATCTTGGCATGGCCAAGAACAGACATACAGAGGCACCTATTTGCATTGTTTGTTAAGCATTTCTGTAACACACTCATGAAAATCCTATTTATTTTGGCAATCAGTATCCTATTGCCTCTCAAGTAAATAACAAAAAATTCAGGGAACACAGTAAATATATCACAACGATCTATTCACAGGCATGCATCATTCACGCTCCTCTATCATAAGCTTACCCAAGGATCGCAGGAATTCAATGCATTTTTAAATCTGTTCATACATCCATTTTGTAAAGACTGTACTCCAATTATTTCACTGCTTGCTGACCAGAGAAAGAGAGCAATAGCAGTAAGCATGCTTACTTCATCGAGAACTGGTTTAGAGGTTTCTGAAAAACAAACCAAAAAAAAGGCTGTAAGCTTACTCTGAAAAAGGTTTAAATTTGTTTAGCAAAACCCAGTGAATAAATTCACAGACAGGAAATAAATTTACTTGAAATGACTTAGAGCTTCATACAAATTATACATATACTCATCACCAAGTCATTTAATGACTGTGAATGACAATTAAGGTTGAATATTTTTGTTCTAATAGCTATTTATTTAACAAAGCAAATCAAGCTTTCTGAAACCTAAATATCAAGCCAAAACATCATCAACACCTTCTCTGATGAAGTCGTATTTTTCATTTTCAGTGTATAAACAATAGGGAAAAAAGGGCATATTTTAAAATTCATTTCCCCATTAAAAATATAGGTGCTATATATTTTATATATATTACATACATATATTAATCTCTGCAGTTTGTACAGTAGAATAAGTGATTGAAATCTAACATGGTAATAGTTTTCACTTCGGATGAGATTTCACATAACTGACAAGCTGATCAAACAGCTGCACAACCAAGTGCAGTACCACCTTAGCTATCCCTCCTTTTCAAATTGATCTGTATTTGTCTGCACCACCTTTTTTTTCCCCTTGCACCCGCTCTGTCTTCCTGAATCTCATTCATGAAGCTACACCAACACCAAAAATAACCAACAAGTTTAGGTAGTTTTCTGCTATTTTTGTTGACTCCATTGATTCTCTTTTTGTTAGCTCGCAAAGGAGAGCAAACAACAGAAATGTACAGCCAGCAGCAGGAAAAAACAGCAGGACTTCCTTTCATAGGTGTCAGCCAGTCATTAGATTGGCTTAGCCTTGTTGCCACACCTCAGTTCAGGAATGACCCCTAGTGCTATAGGTGACCAAGCACATGCAGTACATTGTGCTTAGATTCTTGTCTATGTGATATGTCCCAGTGTATGGTACATTCAAGGTGAAAAGGCAGATACATGCTCTTGCAAGGGAATGACAAAGGTTTCTGAAGTCTCCAAAAAGCCTAAATGCAGACAGTCACATTTCAGGAAAGAGGCTGGGAGGCCTTTAGGATAATAGAAGGTCGGAAAACAAGAGCTGATGCAACGGATCAAAACAGAATTTTGACTTGGATAACACAAATCCCCGACTCTTCCTCTTCCCCCATTTTCAGGGATTTTTGCAATTACCTACTCGCTCCCTCTACCTCCCACGAGAAACTCCATTCAGGCCTCTCTCCAATCTGTACAAACAGCTGCTGGGGGATGCCACGGGAAGGCTTTAGCTGAACTCTTGCTCTGTCGATGACAAGTCTTTCTGCCTCTCTCTTCTCATCTATACGGCTGAGACCGTCCAGCTTTTTTGCTTTTCTTGTACAAGGCAAAGTGGAAACATGAACCAACAGAAGCAGCCTGTAGTTCTCTGCAGAGCCACAGCAGACATCCTGCTGGTGGGTAAGAGCTTTCTGGCACCACTGGAACCTTGTAACAGTACTGTGAATATCCTACTCCAGCAGGAGCCTTGCCACAGTTATCCCTTGCTGTTTTCACATTCATTCACTTTAATACTGTCATGAAGACAATAGGAATCCTATCAGCCAACACTTAAAAGATACACTGATTGCCCTTTCTCTTGAGGTTTAATTCAATGTATTGAACTGATGTACCATGCTGAACAATTACAGCTTCAGTTAGGAGATCAGTTCCTTTATAAACACTACTTTAGCAATTCAACATATCCTTCCCTCCAAGCTAGCAGATATTCTTCCAAAAGAGGAAAGAAGGGATAGAACAGATTGTACTGGCCTTGCAAAGTAGTCTACAGTGTCCAGTACCCACAGAAATTGCTGCATAGTCTAGGAAGTGAAATGATTTTAGCTTGGAACTCATACAGATTTTGAGACATTCAGCAGATGTTGAGATACAGGATATCTGAGAGATACAGACCCCTAAGTTCCAGAAACAAGTCCCTTCCTTTTCACTAATGCAAACTCCAGCTCTCTCATTTTAACTTTTCCACCCTGGGTAACTGCTTACCAGGCTGAGAGTATTCCAAGATAGATGCCAGAGTGCTGCGGATCAGACCTGTCCATTGCTTTTGAGTTTCATCGGTCTTGACCGTTGGCAGCGTAACAATAGTTTTTATCCCTTGAAGGGCTGCACTGACTGGAGGTGGGACCTGATTATCTGCTGATTTTACTGCTGTTTCTTTCAGTACTCTTGTAATCAAAAACAGGATAGTGGGTAAGATCGTCATGCAGCCTAGAACAAGACAGAGTACATTCTCTGAAGTTAATTCCAGCAAGCATTCCAACATCTTTAGGTTATATATACGGCTAACAAAAGATACACAGAGATAAACTAATTCAGTCAGCAAGTGATATATGCAGTTCAATATTTTAAAAACAAACTCAATTATCAGTAGTAGTCAAGTATATAATAAGCAGTCATACAAACCAACAATTAAAATCTACTCAGGAATGACATTCAGCATTTAAAAGTCTTGCCCTACATGACACATGAAACATGGCATGATTTTGTCCAAGAAAGATTGCTTCAGCACTTTGAAAAAGTTACAAGACAATAGAATCGAGCTTTGCTCCCTGGGCCCTGACTCAGTCACAAACCAGTTCAGAGAAGTTACTACAGCACTGAGAGCTGTGATGCTTTGTAGGGGAAATAAGCTCTCCCTATTGAACACATCCAGAGTGGTAAGTACCTAAATACCTTAAAATAGGATCTGCATACGGACGCAGTCTCATAAACAAACTATATGTAGTGTATTTGTATATACAGAGAGAGTCAGACTATATATATATATATATTTTATATATATAAATAGCTGTGAAAACAGGTATGCCAGCCAAGATAGGGCTCCATCTTACAAAGCAGATGTGTGTTTAAAGCCCCTGAAGCAAAGCAGGGAAGTTAATGTAGGTCTCTCATCCTAGAGAAAAGGTACAACCCTGTGGCTATCTATGCAGGAGATAACAAAAGAATCCTCCTCCTACAGCCTTGTTTTTTTCCCCCTGAAGAAATCGACAGCTATCCAGCCAGTCCTGCAGGTACAAGCTAGGCACAGATCAAGCAACTCAGGTAGTGCTGGGCAAGCTGACTTTAGACACACACTTTATTAAATGAGCCTCATTAGCGCATGCAGACTTGTAGCACCTGTAGGACTGAAAGAAGGGTGCTGTTGGGTTTAAGTGCTTATTGCCAATCTGCAGGTCATTTCAGACAGGTCATTTTACATGTCTGAATCTTCTCGTTTTCTATGTTCATGGTAACTCAAACCCCACTGTTCTACTTCTGGGAATGTTTTGAGGATAAAACACACTCAGGAGAACTGAAGAATCATTATGGCTGGAAGGGACTGCTGGAGATATAGTCCAAATCCCTGGTCAAAACAAAGCCTCTAGGTCAAATTGCCCAGCTCCTTGGCCAGGTGAGATCAAAAGAGATCAAGTGGAAAAGCAGAAAGAGGAAGCAAAGAAACCACTTAGTCTCATAAAGTGATTCACTCTCCTTGATCAAAGTTTCCTGTACATTCAAAGATTCAATAAAAGCATTTGTGCATACACTACCCCCACCCCTACAGCAATCAGCTGGCTACATCTTCTGGGTGAAAAAAGACCTAACTCTAACAGTCTCTTCAGACTTTGCTCTTTTTTCTGGTCAATCCCATGTGTTGGGAGTCACATCTTCATCCCACTCAACACAGAAGTAGTGTAGTTACTCTTCTTGCTCAAAAAGAAGAAGGAAAAAAGAACCAGGAATCAAATATAAAACACAGCAGGACTCTAGACCAGCTCAAAGTTTGCTAAGTTTTACCATGAACTGTAGGCACGAATTGCTTGTTTGAAGAGTCGATATGCTTTTCTAAGGATGATTTTGTCTAAATATGTTGCAGTCTCCCAAGGCAGAAGGGAAGTGTGTTTAGCCTAGGCTTGTATTTGGCATGACTGAGAGCCAGTGGCTGCAAAGCAAAGCATACCACAACTGAACTGTGGTAACCTTTTCCTGAATGGGATTCTCTTCTTTAGCCACTTGCTGCTTTTCATGAACTTCTCTGTAAATTCCATTACCTCTGAGATATACATCTTCTTTTACAATATGATTACATCTGTCTGCAAGGTTTCAAAAATGACAGGCAAAAATGGAGAAAAACAAAGTAACAATGGAATATGCTTCATTTCTTTAGCAAAATTGGATAAAAGCAGAGCACACATGTAAACTTAAAACCATGTATGTTTTCTTTATGTTGGTTCACTAGAAAAGTTTCAGTTTTTAGTTAAACCTAAATACCACTTTCACCACATGGCCTTTAAAGTAGTCTGCAATACACAGATAGTTAGCCAGTTTGCTTTTAGCATTATATGCTTGCTATACTTCCCCTAGAATAGCCATTCATATGTATTTTGTCACAGTACTTTACCTGCTGGAGAACACAGAGAAGGCAGGTCAGACAGTATAGTAACAGTGGCAGCTACAAGACGAGCACTTTCCTCAGAGAGATGAGATTTGGCAGAGAGGTGACTTGGAGAATCTGACACTTTAGAACTTAGATGTGGCATGTGCCGTACTAGGATAAACATGAGCAGTTCCATGGCTGCAAAGACTAAAGATTTTCCAGGCACCAGACCACCACTTTCACCGCCCTCTCCTAAAGGAAGGCAATTTTCTTTATCCTCAGTGTCATCTTCATCTGAAAAAACAGGAAAGGAATGCCTGAGCAGACAGCTCAAAAAGAAACAAAAACCACTACATGAAATATCCCCCCAAAAGATGAAAAGTCATGAAAAAAAGCTGCTGCACAGTTAGCTATGACAGACATGGCTCATGTTAAAGTAGATGCTCCAGTTAGAATGACCTAAAGGAGCTTTAAATGCTTTAGAAATATTGTGATTGCAACAGAATATTTAAATCCATTTAGAACTATGAAAAAATAATGCCAAAATAAAAACGCTGCAATTATTCTGCCTTCTTTTAAATCTAATGGCAAAAGTAACAGCAATATTTGCCAAATAAACACTCATGGCAATATTTCTTAATTTAAACAGCTATTAACTAATGTCCCACCCTAACAAAACCATATTTCAACCTAATTCATCCAGCCAAGCATCTAGAAATGGAGACTTATTTCTAGAAGTCAAAAGCTTGCAACCTCCACCCTGATGGAAGCTTCGTGTTCCCCCTATTTCAGCATAGTCTCTGGCTATCCCTCCCTCCTCTCACGTGCAGAATTTAGGTTGCTGCCCCCACATGTGTCATTCTCCCTTTTGCCTTCCCTGACGTTAAACCATTTGTTCACTGCTGTGTGTATTACCTTCATGCCCCACGGGTGAGACCACTGTCACCCCAACCCTGGCTGCAAGGAGCAGCAAGCGGACGACGGTCACCTCAGGAGCTTCACCCGGGCCGTAAGCCAGGTCTCCGACTCGCTAGGCCTCTGTGTGCTAGAGGTGACTGCCCCTGCTCACACAGGGCACTGCCACATGTCACTGCCATCACTCACTGGGCTCCCTCTGGCAGCCTGTACAAGCTTGAGCAGCACCTCGGGGCCCCATGAGCACTCCCTTCCCAGCCAATTGCCTGGCTCTTGGTTGCACACGCTGTTCCCAGAACTCCTGTTTGCAGACACTCCCTAAATGCGAGTTAAGAAAGAGGTCAGACATGAGCCTGTGCCACTTCCCTGCTTGTTCTGCTGGGTGGCAGTCACCTTTTTGCACTCTCTATTGGTTCCAGTAACAGCTCCCCTTAGGAATGCCCGTTCTGCAAAGGACACACTACAGGACCCTCTGTGGGACTGAACAACTAAACTTGGGAATGCTAGGATGCTGTCAGGACAGAAAAATTACCAAAACTGAGCAAAGTACTGGTAAGACCTTATTGGTTTGCTGAGGTACAGTTTTGGTCACCGATGTTCAAGAAAAGTTAATAAAAACCATGAAATGAAGAGAATGACTATTAGGATAAAGAGGAGAAGAAAAACTTCCCATTCCGAGAGTTAAGAAATTAGAAGGAGAGATTATGAACATATCAGAAGAATCTGTGAAACACACAGCATTTTTTCCTCAGCATACTCTAATACATTTTAATCTCTTTCCCGATAAGAAAACTTGTTGTTTATTTACTCAGCAAAACAAGCTATGTTTTCAAAGTCTTACTTAGAGTGTTCCTTTTTTCCTGCAAATAATCTTGAGCTGCTCTTACTATCTGCTGGACAACTCCTGTAACTAGGAGCTGGACTGAAGGAGGATCCCACGTCAGGAGGAGTCGGTGAAGCACACTCAAGAGCTCAACACCAAGGAGCTACAGTAAAAACAAGACACATATTAAATCTATTAAATTAATTAGAACTTAACAATTTGCTTATGATAAGCAAATACTTTTCTCTCAAAAATAATTACAGGTTTTGTAAGCATCAGAGATGACAGATCAAGACCTATGACAGCTAAATGTTACACCACACTCTGAGAAAGAACTGAATACAGTACCTGATCCTCGGCAATATGGATCCTAGCACAAGGTGAATCCAATAAAGTATGAAGTGCTTGTAAGCAAGATGTAACATGTTCAACAGGCTCTTCAGGTCGCGGGGAACAGAGAAACTGTATGCTGACACCTGAAAAGCACAAAAACTAAAAATGTTCTTATTTAAAATATAAAGTTTTCTTTCAAAATTTATTTAAAATACAGAAAGTTCTTAATATCTTCAGAAAGACAAAAGTATTTTCCCAATTCCATTCTCCCCTAAAGGAAAAGACAGTTTCCATGTATTAGAAGAGAATACAGTCCTAGTATTTCCTCTTCTGCATCCTGTTTCCCCAAATTTTGGTAAGAAGACAAGTACATACCAACAACCAGTCAACTGAACAAATCAGTGCTGTGTTCTAAAGCACTAAACATCTATAGATTTAAATTATAAATCTGACAATTGAGTTTTCCTTTATTGAACATTTTTAAACAAAAAAATAACCACAATAAAGTTAAGCTTCAAAAAAGCATCTAACATGGTATACACACAGCACACAAATCCATTTTTAAACATCTGTATATCTGAGTAATTTGTTGGCATTCCTCAGAATATCTGACTGTATTCACCACTAAAAGTTTTGGATAACAAAATGGAAAAGGAAGCTCCACCCAAAGATAAGGAGAAATAGAATAATAATAATAATAAAAAAGCTACTGATGCAAAAGCTGGTCTATATGATTTATCAAATAGTGAAAGCACAGCTGTAGAGACTGTTAACATGGGTATTTTAATTAATCTTATGGTTTTAGGGTCTTTGAAAGACCACAAGTCCATAGATAATATTTTCTGTTATCTGAATTTTATTACAGCACAGGACAGCACCTACTCATTATAGTCTTCAATTATATAAATACACCAGATAGAGAACTAGTTTATCTAAAAAGATCCCGTGAGCACACTGTTAAAGATTCTGCCAAAGCTGGAAAAAACATGGAAGGCAGAGAGAGACAATGAGACGGAGATATTTCCAAATTTTAGTGCCCAAGTAGATATGCAATGCATTTGCATTTTAAATCATCCAGATTTTACACAAAGTATCTTTTCTTATTCCTGAAAATGTGCTGGTACAGAACTTGATACTCATAACTCTTACCCAAAATTAAGTGCATTCGATCTCTGTTTATCTCTGGCAAAGTTTTAGTGGTTGGCGGAGTTCCAGGTGTCTGGTTCAGCATTATAGAAGTAGCACGTTTCTGTGAATTGGGCATTGCTGCAGCAGCCTCTTCTGTAGACTCAGAAGCATTAAATCCTGTGCTATTTAGCCAAAGTGCCACTGCATGTAGTATGGGAGCCCAGGAGTTTCGATAATGCAGTCTGGCTGTGTCAATTGTCTCAGGAGTGTAAAATGCTCCCCCTGTTAAATTAACAAAGGTAAATTCTGAAATTCTCTGCATATGATAGACAAAAAGAACAAACTCTACTATCTGCTCTGTGTGCATTCCACCATGTATGTATTTATATGAAATCCTTATTACTGACACAGTGTATCCACATTCTCTAGCCCTTGCAATAGGTAGCCTAGATCAGTAAGAAGCGAGCAAGAGGGCAGGCAAAGACATCAGGTTTTGCAGCACTCTTCATACAGAACACATTCAGTACCCTGCTGACTAAGATTAAGCAGTATCTACTCAAGGGTAACTATGCTTTTCATTTAATAAACATCAACATCTTTTTACATTTAACATCAAAGCATTAGAAGTAACTGAAGCAGTCTTATTTCTGCAAAAGCATCTTCATTGTAGAGCACAGGAAAAAAAAAGAACACTCCTCCTACTCAAAACAAGCATGTATGTTATTATACACACATTTTTACAGAAGAAGAAAATAGAGTAATTTTGCTGAATACTTTATAGAAAAGAAATAAAGTCTCGAGCAAGAGTTTCACTCTGTCCTTTGTGACAGCCCCCAGAGGAACTGGAGCTCTCACCGTCTGGCGGCAGCTGAGTAGCAAACTCCGGTGGCAGGGTGAGCAGAGCGTAGTCTCTGAGGGCAGCGAGCCAGAGGCGGCTGAGCGCGGGCAGCTCCGGCTGCACAAGGGTGATCAGGCTGTCTGGTGGCAGCTCATCCACAGCACCGAAATCGTCGTCGTCGTCATCTGCGCTCTTTGAAACACGCTTGGGTTTGGTCTCTGCTTCCTTCTTAATTTTCATGGCAACAACATACACCTAGGAGCAAGGCAGATAGGAAAATATAGGCTGTAAAATACCAGACAGAAAAAAGCGAGTCAAAGTAACAGATTTCATAAACAGATGATTCACAGTTCATGGATGCCAGACAGAAAAAAGCAGCCTCCCCCAGTGAAAGTAACAGATTTAATAAACAGATGATTCACAGTTCATGGATGTCACAAAAAGCTTTTTTTTTTTTTTTGTGGGTTTTGTGGCAAACTTCATGAAAATCATCTGGAAAATGAGTGGGGGGTAGCAGCAGGGAGGGAGGGAGGGAGAGAGAGAGAGGAGAGAAATCTGCACTGCAATTACATTTTATTTAAATATTTTTGCTTTTATTTCAATTAGTATGTATTAATTAGGCACATAAACAGCACTTTCCTAAAACAATCTGGCTGCATGTACCGTTTCCATAAAGAAAAAAAAGAAAAAAAAAATCAATAATCAATTTTACTTCTTCTCTGCACAGACAGATTTACTGGCCTATGTTAAGAGTTACTAAATAAAAAAAAAAGATGAAAAATGAAAATGGCTTCAAGTATGGACTACATGAATACATTAATCTGTCTTTGGCAGATGCTAGGAGGGGCTAAGGAAGGATTTTCAAACATTTAGATACATATTATGGAAATAACCAGAAATATCAGAAAATTCAGCCGGATTTTTTTTTCTTTTTCTCTGAATAGCATAGAAATAAATGTCTTCACACAACAGATGTTCTACTTCATATCAAAGCTGAAAATAACAGTATGGGCTGATTAACAATAGCTAAGGTGTTAATACTTTCTTTTCATATTTTAGAAGTAATTTCCAAGAAAATGTAATGGAAAAATCCTTACAGTAGTGCACTAAAAGAAACAAAATGTCATTTGTGCAATTATACATAGCACACAAGTAACATTTTAGAAGCAAGGCAAAATCAGTATTGCTCACTCCACCTTCTGTAGATACTTCTAAAAGATTTTGGATATTCCAGACACTGCCTATCATCTACAGTAAGCCCATAATTTATCACCAACACTTTGAAAACTTCCTAGCTAGTTAAACAAAATATACTATAGTTCCATATTTCAAAACTCTCCTTAAGTTTATGAGAGAAAAAAACAAAAATCTGACAGAAGGCAAGTACCTTAATACACAAAAACACAGTAATGAGAAAGAGCAAACAGGCACCACTATAAATATGGACAAACAGGACAGAAAAACTAAGCATGGCAGAAAAAGGAATGGGGAAAGACATACAGAGGAATACATACAGAGATAAAGAAAAACAAGTAGGAAGGATGGCAGGTGTAAGGCTCACTGGCTGAACAGACAGTGAGGTGGGAGGCTGCTATTCCGCTGCAAAATCTTTTCTCAATGGTCAGCATTTAATGGTAAACGTTTACCTCTGCCCATGCTTTCAACACTGCAAGTTTTTCCATAGTAGTTGCGCTCTCGCGGTAAAGCTGACTAGAAGATCCCTTTCCTGCTTGCACTTTATCCAGGGAAGAGACAAGAAGGTTGTGAACTCGGCGGAGATCATTCAGGTCACTCACAACCCCACTTCCTATCCATGTGCTACATACCTAAGCAACAAAGTTGAGAGTAATTGCAAACTAGCAGGAAAAACAAAACAAACAAATAAAAAAAACCCACATCTTCATAAACACAAGACTTCTAAATTAAAACTTAATAACTCTCTTCCTGTTCAGCATCACAAATCTCAGATTTTCCTTTCCTCAACCCCGTCCCCTTACTGACAGAACTACTCACGAGTGGTTATGATGACCCAGAAAGTTGATACCACTCATGAGGAAACAGACAGTTGTTTGCCCCCAACTTCCCACCTCCCACCAAGTTGGTCAAAACAGATACTTAAATCCAAGCATCACAGAGATCAGTTTGTTCATGCCTTGTGCTATGCAGTGGCATTCATCCTCCAAAACACCATCACACCCATGCACAAGGAAAGCAACAGAAGAATTTTGCTGCAGCTGCCTTTTCTGTTTGCTTATTTTTTTAAAAAGTGACAAAGTATCTTTATGCAAGTGAGGCTTTGACTGTGGTGGAGATTGTAGAGAAGCAAAAAACAGAACTCAACAGCACTATTTTTTTTCAAGCACTTGATTCTACAAAATCAAGCAATTGATTCTATGATAGTTTTTGGAAGAGGAGTTTCTCATGGCCAGAATAATGAATATATTCGAAGTACATACAACCTGGTCCTGAAGCAACACTGGACAGGACTTCTGAAAATTGGATTTGTTACAAATCCATAATTCATTCACAGCTTATAACCAGCTTCATTTATTCTGCTGGTCAAGTCAACAACTTTGTTTCAGTAACGACAAATAAAAAAACATAGCAATATCCAGCTCACTCCATGCAGCTTGTCTCAACTTATAACATCTCTAAAGACAGAATTAAATATCCAGACTTGATCTCCAATTATCCGATCCTGTAAGCTTCATGTCCACTTGGAAACTTGTTGAACAGGGACGATTTGGACAACTTAAAGGGCTTTACATGTTTTCACACAAATTGTCTCTTCATTTAGTTTTAAATGAACAAAAACCATCTGTAAGGTAAATGGATGCCTTCCCTGTATGTATAACACCAAATTATATTAGTATTTGATCTATGTTTACAAGTTTTGCTGCCAGGAAGGAGTATAAACAATAAAATCAAAGTTCTGAATGGCCAAAATTTATAGATAAAGCTCTCATGTATACAAAACTATCCTGTTAAAACTGATGTCTACATGATAATTAACCGCAGACTTAAACTACAGTAGTAGTTTAACAGATTTAAACTCCAGTAAATAGATGATTTAATCTCCATATCTGATACAGCAGTAGCTGTGTTTTAAAACTACAGCAGTACAAGTTCATGCTAAAAAAAAAAAAAAAAAAAACACAAAAAAAAAACAGCCTGTCACTGAATTTTTACTGATGGTTTATCATTATCACTCTAATGAGAACACAGAAAACTTCTTGCATCAAATTATGCAGTGGATTGTGGGTTATGCCACCTGTACCTGGCAAGCCTTGGCAGTTATATCTGATGGAGTATCTTGGGAAAAAGCTGGCCTCAGAGCAGCCCCAACCTATTTGAAAGAAAAAAAATATCCAGCTAAAACACTGTTACAATGTTTTGAACATTGTTGTTGTGTCGTTGTCTTGTTAAAACATTGTTAATCAACAATGTTCAGCTAATCTTAATCAAGGCTAAATCACACATACAAAGTAAACAAAGACAAGATTGTAAATTTTGTCATTCTAATTATACCAAAAACATATCTTTGTTTTTACCTAGCAGACATTTGCTGTAAGTTTTCTTCATCAAAACCCTCAATCATTATTTCCTGCTTTCCCATTGCTTTTTTAAGTTTCAGCTACCTTTAACTAGCTCAACTACTTTCAGCGCACCACAAGACAATGACATTTTGATATTCATCCATGTGAAATCGGACATTTATGGTTGGATTTGTGTTAAGCTCACTGGAATGACAAACGCTGGCTAAGCAGCCTTTAGGCACTCCTTCTGAGAGAGCCTGTTTCTGAAACAAAAGAAGCCAAGTCAAATAGACAGAAACAATAGTAAAAGCACTATCGGAAGAAGGGGCAGGAGGAATAGGAACTTGCAAATATTGGTAAATCACCGATGCAGTTGTCTGCAAGAATAAATCTGCCCAAATAGAGAGAATAGCTAAAGTGATTAGAACTGGAAGCCTGTAAGATATGCAGAGTTAACAGAAAAATTTCTTTGTATTACACTGGTCTAAAGCTTTACTCTCTGTATGCAAACCTCAGACGAAGGATGACTTTTAGGTGAGTGAGGTATTTAATATTTAAATTTGAAGTATCTACACTTCATTGAAACCTATATTGAAAATTTTAAAGTCAAGGATAGAGGATGTACAAGAGGTAAGCAACCTGACAAACTAATACTACCCAAAATACATCTTAAATTGCCCAGCTACCATCCTATAATTTTGCAGATTTCTCATTAGAACAGAAGTACATTCATGAATTCCCAGGAAAACAGATTTATTGGGTTCAATTTGGAATTGAATCAGCATTCTTTTCAAACTCTTAGTTTTACCCATGAATGTCACTGTTGCCAAAAATTAAACGTACCTTTTTATGTTTGGCTTTCACAAATCAATAGCTATTGATTTAAACTTTGTCAGCTACTAAATTATAATAAATAGAAAGAGAGGCAGAAATTAATTTTTAGGAGGTAAATAAACCAGTCCCCTCAGTACATTTTCACACGTAAAAAATCTCTCACAGGTCTTTTGAAGTTACAAAATGTTCTCAAAGCTAACACTGGCACATTGGCATAAATACACAATTTCCTGAACGTATAAAGGAGGTCTCACATTAGCCTGATACTGCTCCAGTATCACATGGCCTGGAAACTCTGGCTCAGGAACCGATGCAAACTTCTTGATAATGTCTTCAAGAGCCTGGAGACCGGCCATCCGTAACTGGTTGCTGTGATCCGTCGCAGCCATGAACGCCATTCGAATCAGGTCAGAAAGGTGCAGCACTAAGAAGTCATCTTAAAACAGACCAAAACAACAACAACAAAGACTATTAAGGGACTTGAAAGCTGACATATGATGGATATTTGTAATATTTTCCTCACTGATATGTACAAATTTCATCTTTCCCCCCCCACCAAAGTTCTCCATCTAGGGTGTGCAAGAAAGCAGGCAAAAAGACAAATCTATCTTTTAGCACAAAATTGATAAAGACTTGAATATGATATATATATATATATATATATTTGCACTGAATAGAATATTTTAAACATGGCTCAGGCAACTTATAACTAAGCATCTTAATCTCTTAACTTTATTGGTTTTTTTTTCCCTCATATCTTCAGAAAAAACTTCAAGGCAACTGCTTTTCAAGTGCTATACTTATAGTGACCCCTGCTGATAAAGGACAACTTTGTCACGTTCAAAAATCCCAGAATCAATCCCTCTACTTCTGCTTCCAAGAGCTCTATCCAAGGCCATAATAGAAGAAAATATACAGAAGAGTCATACTTAATAACACTTCTGCAAGGGTTATTCTTTCCCAGTAACAGTTTTATTTTACCAGATAACGTAGAATAGGAAAAACTATTTAAAAATACAATATCCAGGGTGATTAACATGAAATTCAAATTATAAATTATTAAAGCTCTTGATATTTTCCAAGTCTCAAGGTTAAAAATATATAGCAGCTAAGATTTTTAGAGGCAAGTCAGTAAGGAAACACTGAAAAACACTAGTTTAGGCCTTCATAAATACCAGTTTAATATAAATAATTTTAAAGTTTAAGTTGTGGGAAGAGTTATTTTTCCCCTAATACCACCAAATATACCAAGTTCACTTTAAATATCAGGTTCAGAGATATAAACCCAAAGCTTTCATGAACCACATATGGTGAAAGCCACCAATCAGTATGCACCAGAACAAATATACATAGAATCACGGAATGCTTAAGGTTGGAAGGGACCTCTAGAGACCATCTAGTCCAACCCTCCTGCACACATAGGGTCACCTAGAGCACGTGGATGATCAAAGGACAGAAACCTCCCATTATCAGTTAGAGAAAAGTTTTTCACAAACCATCTCATTTTTAACTTCACTTAAGATCCTCCAAGTCATAAAAGTACCTTCAAACAGAAGCTTTACAACTAATACTCTTTACTCCCACGGATATCAAAATAATGATCTTAATATGCCAACTGGCTTCATGCCATATCACTACTCCCTACCACATCCTTAGCCCCACATCAACCCCACAGCAATATTTACGTGCCTTATGAATTCATATTTTCCTAGTAAAATTTTGTTCTGCAGGTAGTAAAATAATCCATAAAATCTAATTCATTTCTGTCCCTCAGTTAAACTTAGAGAAACTCTTCCCTGATCACACTTGGCTAGAAATCTGCTGCTTCTATTGCAAACTGGAGGAAAAAAAAAGGGGGGAGGGGGCGCAGCTTGCAAATCCAACAGTCTTTTTTTTCCCAGTTAGATCAGTCTGTCTAGAACAGACTTTGTCTCCTCAAGCAAACCTCGCCCTTCATGTTCATGCACACAGGAACAATTTCACCATCCCAATTTTATTCCCTTTTGTTGGACATAACTTTTGTTTTCTTACCATTTACATGAGAAGATATTCATCTTCCTTTTAACTGCTTACACTCCTATCTGAGCTGGGTAATCTTAAATTGTAAAGAGGCATCAAAGACAAGACACACACACACACACACACAGTATTCATGTCTGTAATTACTTTTTGGATTTTTAAGCCTGGCTGAACGGGCCATTGCGAGATCGAAGTGCGCTTTGTTTGCGTTCTCACACAGCAGAATAACCCGACTCAGGCAGTCGGCTGCGAACACCCGCGTCGCCCAGCGCGGTGCTACGGAGGGCTTGGACTTATCCTCTTCGCCCAGGGTGGTGAACATGGTGTCATCGTCCATCTCCTCCTTCTTCTCCGACTCCTCATCCTTGCCTCCTCCCAAGGGAGCAGCAGTGCTCATGTCTGCAACACAGAGCAATTGGAGAGAGAAAGGGGAAAAAAGGCACCGTCATAATCTGCAAATGGACATTTCCATAAGGAAGTTGCCAGGTCTTTCTTTATACTTAGATTCAAAACAAACATCTTCTGTAGGAAGAGCTAAGTTTGGAAAAGGTAGAAAGACATAGGAATATCAGTAAAAGGGACATTTTTTCATTCCTAACTCTGGGCTATATTCTCCTCAATCTCTCAAATCAATTCCTGTAACATTACTTCTCCACAGATGCCAACTGTAGTTGAATCTCAAGCTCCGCAGCTTTGAAAATTAACCTATTAAATTACCAACAAAGAGGGAAAGGAGTTTTCGAGGCTCAGAATCAAAGAATTAGCTTGGCTTTGAACTGCTCGAGCAGAAAGCTGAGAGTCACATTAAACTGATACCAAACTAAAGCTGTGTGCCACAAAACAGTTTTACAGCCAAGTGGACAGCTTATGACACTTATGAATGTGCTTAATGGGCAAACAAAAATTCTTCTATTTACACACAGCTGTGGGATTTCATTTCAAAAAATAACAAGGCTTCAAGGACCACAGGAAGGAAAAGAAGGAGGACAAAAAGCAACTCACCAAACATGCATATACATTCCCGCTACTCAGATAAGAGCACACGCAATCTCAGAACTCAGTTGTAAATTAGCAACATGTCAACATACTGACAAAAATCACTGTGGTAATAGCTAGAGAAGAACAAGAAGAAATTATTGCAAGTGTATCCTACCCCAACTAAGGCATGCTTCTTCGAAAGTGTAAATTTAGGCAGCTGAAGAGCCAAGACGCTCAACAGAGAGAGGCTATGACAAAGCAAACATGGATGAAGCCAAGGCAAAACAAGAGTGTTTTGAGAAAGCATCCAGGAAAACTTATGTGGCTGACCTGTAAATCTCCGCTTAAAAAGCAAACTAGATTTTGGCTCATTTGCCAAAACTACTTGGATCAGAGAATTGAAAATAGAGTTGCTGACTTATTTAAGTAGAGCTGAGAAAAATATATTTAAATGGGGTTCTTTGAGAGATTATTTCAGCTACTGAAAAAAAAATTACCAAGAGTAGACTGGACAAACATGTTAATAACTTTAAAATCCATTCCACATTAAACAAGAAAAGGACATAACTTCAAACTCAGGAAACAAGAAGCCATTCTCACGAGGCATATATATGGTAACCATCTGACACGAAGAAGCTCACAGAGCGCCAGTAAACAAGTACCAATGCAAGAAAAATGGGCAGAATTTGCGTCACAACTATCTCAGAAGCTGAAAAAACAGGAATAAGGTCTCCAAGGACAAAATCCTTGCAAACAAGTCTGCAAAGCTGAACAACAAGCAAAAAACCTCCCATCACCATGGCAACCCATCATCACATCAGTAACTCAAAAAAACCCTCATGAAAGAAAACTGAGAGGACGACCAGCACTCCTCCTTCCAAATGGCCCTGAGTATAAAGGCTAAGAAAAATAATTCTGCTTTTGCTAAAATACTGAGAAGTCAGAGCAGCTGCACTTCCCCCCACTGGCAATCCTACTTTATAAAGGATAACTTATAAGTCTTGGAAGAAACAAATACTTTTAAAAATGACCAAGACATTGATGACTTTGAACAAGTTTTAATGCACCATCGTCCAAATTCTACACACACCATTAAGTTCTAACATGTATTCCCGCATTGACAAAAGACAAGCTCCAAAGTAGTATTGCCAGGCAATGCTAATACTAATGCTAAAGCTAACTCCACATGAATATTGTGAAGCACTTACCGCTGGAAGCCGCAAGAACGTCCTTACAGAGCATCAGCCAGTGAGAAAGGTTTTCCACTGCCAGAGATGACAGCATATGGCCCAGGGTGTCGTGGATATCGGAGCACAGCTTCCGATCGGTCTCCCGATCCAACATGCCAAAAAGGACACCCTCGAGGCCTGTCTCCGTTATATTAACTCCCTGATGCCGGGAGTGAATATCACGCCGAGAACCAGCTCCCGGCGCAAAAGGATTCATATCTGTAAAATGATAATGAAGAAACTAAGGAAGCTTTTCTGAAACCAGTAACTCGGTTTTAGAACTGGGAGTAACAAACCAGACATTCTGCATTCGCGTGTCAAAATGTTACTGATTTTTTTCTGAATTAACAATCAAGTTTTAATATAGCTATTCATTAAATTTATTTTCTGCAAGACAATTTTAATCTCCTTGAATAAAAGTCTACTCAAATCACATATTACGTCTTTTTATGGAAACACCTATGAGCACATGACTCTACAGAATCCTTTCATAGACAAATATTACTGGCTTAGTACTTATATGTAGACAAGTTTGTGTTCTTATGAAGAAAATTTTGCTGATCAATACTGCTGTGCCTAGGAAAGCCCAAAGGCTGGCCAAGATGCTGTTAACAGAACATACCACAGCTGGACAGTTCAGCCAAACAGCATCCAGTACGTTCATTTCCAAAAGAGCAAGACCCAAAACAAGAATATCAAAAAAAATGGTAACTTTTCCACCGTACATGCTTCCTTCCTTGCTTGCCATTCTCAGTGAGGTAGAGAAATTTAATTTTGAACTTTACGGAGGTTTAAGGAATATCCGTAATTCGGGAGGCAAGCAGGGAGGATCTTCTTGAAGCTGGAAAGAATATTTCTGGCTTTGTTTTTTTGAAGACAAACCACACATGCACACGTGGTGCCGTTACAAATGACCACACGAAAGAAATACTTACTGCTGCTACTATTTTCTTTGTCTCCAGCATTTTTTGCTAAGCTCATGGCATATTCACATACTTCTGCTGCTTCCCTCTGAGCAAGCTGTCGTAAACAGGCAACCGCGGCCCGCCGAAGGAGCAAGTGGGAGCTGCACAAGTGGACCTAAAATCAGAACCGTTACAAGTGACCAAACTGGTGCAGCCTCCTTTCAGCAAGTCAGAGCTGCTAAGGACTACCAGCATTCTCCCTTTGAATGATATGCCCTGGAGTGAGCTGCTGGAGACCAAGCTCTTCACCAACTCTTTGAAGTTCACAGATAGGCATTTACTACTCTCAAAGTCAAAAATAAAGCTGCCATATCTAGACCTGACACCTGTTGGCAAGATTAGAGCTCAACATTCAGACTATGGCACCAGTTTGAGTCAGGACTAATTACACATTTGAATCTGCCATACTGCTGAGTACTTCTAAACATCATATACTGCTACAGCTATCAATCACATATTTAAAAACAAAGAAGCCACCAAGCAGCACACACAACAGCTATCACTAAAATTTTCTTGCAAACCAGTACCAGAATTTATAGTATAAATTTCAGTAAAGTGCCTCTCAGTAAGCAAGTTGTCAGATTTCTTTGCTAACCAATATTGGACTTGTACTTCCTTTTGAATCACCTCAAGTACAAGTAAATATTTTTCTTAGAGAAGAATTGAGCATGATCCCAATTTTCTTGAGAGGAAGTAGCTGCACCGGGTACTGTATGTTTTTCCACAGTGGAGGAGTTGAAGACTGCTCTTTAAGAAACTGATTCTTTATTTACCCCAGGGAACTTGTTTTTAATAAACTGATACACATTTGCTTTCTCAGTATTAGCTTATTATGTGGATGGAAATTGCTTTCCTAAATGAAACTGTTGTATAGTTTACAAAGTATCTTAACAGTGGATCTTTATTCCACATATGAATATACAAGATTTCAGTCCTGAAAAAATAAACAAACTTTAAAGTATCCTCTAAGTATCACACTGAGGCTGTTTTAATGGAACTAAAAACACAGAACACTTTGGGGATTTAATTAATGGAAAGACTATCCCCTGCTTTTAGTTACCTAAAAAACAAGCAGTGCTCATGGTGCAAGCAGCAGAAAAAAAGCTAGGAGTCATTAGGAGTGCAATACACACTGTACCTACATGTCTGTATTTTCTAAATTAAGAACTGCAGAAGACTATTTAGAGGAAAACTTATCCAACAAAGGATCAGGATTTGGAAGGAATAAGGAAAACTATTAATTTAAAGGAATAAGTTAAAAAAAGGAAAAAAAAAGAAAAATAGCTTTGTTTAACAAAGAACCACAAAGCAGCAGCAAAGAGACAGTAGAATAAACTGGGAAAAGTTTTCAAAAAAGCCTACGTCCCACATGAACTAACTTCAGTGTCTTTAACACTACCCACTAGAGAAATTAGCTGGAGACTGTTGTAATATTGCTTGTACTGTTGATACAAAAGGGCCCACCTCCTCTTGGGTATCCTGCAACTTCTTCATACAAGCTTTTATGCACAGACAAACAACAGAACCTTGGAAGCACACTGTACAGGAGGGCTCCCGGACAGAAATAAGTGGCATGGATTGGGAAGGGGAGTACTGGTAATGAGAGGATGCCCTGGGGAAAAGTCCAAGTGTGAGGTGAAGAAAACGTTCCCTCACTGATGCAAGTAGGATTGCATCCCTTCAGGTAACACAGAACAACCAGTTCCACACAGAATCACTCAAGGAATTTTATGAAGCATCTAACAGAAAAACAAGGATTACCTTCTAAATTTTTTCAGTACTAGTCTGCTAAACCTTCTAGCAAAAATTGTCTCTTGCAATTATATTTGGTGTGTTTGGGCTTCCAGCCTCTGCCTTGCTTCCTGGCTTAAGCCAGGATTTGTTGTCAGAGCATTAACAGAAGCCAAAAGCAGCACTCACCACAACAGCAGCACAACAGTCAGAACATCAGCAACTAGTACATTAGCAGTACAAGCTAGAACAAGTCTTTAATCTCCTACCTTTCCTCAAGTCACCCTCTTCTCTCAGTGTACACAACCAGTGGCAAGTAACAGTTTTCAGCATCTTTCTACTCATTTATATTACATAAAAATGCTCGCTATCTTGAGTGTGTAGGTTAAAGAGAATCAGACCCTAAAAGTTCAGTTTTGGCAGCATTTTAAAAAGCATCTAAAGCCACTCGTGAACAATATTCCTTTTATGCTGTTTATGACATATGGGTGTCCCTGTGCCGCATGCTCTAGGTGTCCCTGCTTGAGCAAGGGGATTGGACTAGATGATCTCCAGACGTCCCTTCTGTGATTCTGTGACTATCACCTTGCCAAGTTCTTCTGCTAACCTCTCTGCTAGGCACATGGACAAGTTTTGAGGAGGGGATGCACTTCATACTCACACAAAGGCTGGGAACCAGACTGGACAGGTTGACGTGCCGCGGTGCAAACATGTGAAGCTGCTGAAGACAGGATATGGCAGCTGCTTGAACAAGCGAGTCCGAGTGGTCTTGGGTGATTGCACATCCCACCAAGCAGGAAGAACGGATTGTTGAGATGGTAGCTCCGTTACCTAACGATGTAATACGACTCCCTTAGCACACCAAGATTTTTGTATGACAATTGAAGATTATAAACCTTTGGATTAAAGTTTCAAAGGCATGAACATTCAGGGGATTAATACATGACTCCTACCTCTCATTAATACCCAGTCAATTTCTAGAGATACGCTAGAGTATTTTGATATGTTTTTTGGCTCGGTTAAACAACGTCCTTTCCAGCTGAAACTTCAGGCAGAAATATCTTGGAAGTATCTTACTAAGACATTAAACCAGTAAAATCATCTAAATTTCAGTTTTGAAAGCCTTCTTTATTCTATACATATGGGCAACATTTCATGTACACAATCATCCCCTAAAATATCAGTTGATACTTAAGCTAACGCATGGTTGACCAAGTGATGTCTGCTGGCTCCATCAGATGGGTAACACAGCTGTAACAGGACAAGCATTCAAAGAATTTGATTTTAAGAACTGCAGCATCCTGTATTTTAAGAATTAACCTGCATAAGTTTTACCAGCAATCCTCAATTACAGCAAAATGTAATCTGCTGAAAATATTCTAGACAAGCATGCTCTGAAGTTAACAGCACTCCAAGCCATTAATATACACAAATTAAGAAAAATTTCTAGATAATTTTGGATAAATATGAAAGTCCAGATATTTAGAGTTCACAAGTTCATCAATGAGGTAAACCTTTAAGCTCTTGTCACCAGTCAAAAATGAAAGTACCAACATATGTCAGAAAAGGGAGGAAAAAAATCTCATCTTTTGCCCCACCTATTCATAAAACATCTGTGGCAAGGATGTTCTTGATTTTTAATCTACAATGCAAATTAGCCATACACCGTACATAAATGCAGCTTCTCTACATAAATCTCAAACTGCTGTCTACAAAAAAATAAATAAATAAAAAATAATAAAAAAGGATGCAAGCAAAGGAAGATCCAACTAAAGGCTGGCTGTAGGCCAACTAAAGGCTGTCTGTAGGACCCTAACTGCCTATTGGTCATTTGTTTTCCTCCTCATTAGCTGCAGTGAACAAAAACTGATCATCTTCCAGTTGAGAATATAATTCCATTGTAGCTGTCATTTAATGCAAATGATGTACCTGGTTTCTCTTCAAATTGACACTAACCTTGCAGCTCTGGCCCAACTGTAGTTATTATGGCTCCCAGACATCGGCCTAAGCACTGATGCACTTCTGTGTGTGACGGTGGGACAGTTAAGAGCAGAGTGAGAACCAAAGACAGCGTTGGCTCCACATATCCGCGGTACATTGGTCCACTGGAATCCACTATCAAGGCAAGTGAATGGAGAGACCAAGTCTGTTAAAAAACAAAGGAATACTTCTGAGTAATATGTTTCAGAAAGGTAAACAATTTTGTATGTAGGTTAAGCAGCGCTTAAACATTTCTATTTAGCTATCGGATTCCAGAAATGTCCCACAGGTTCCAGAATCCCAAGCAACCACCAGGGAGTTGAAATATTTCCACTCTGTTTTTTGGCTGCTTTGGGGCATAATGGAGATGAAGGTTGTATTTTTCTTCCATTTCCACAAAATGCTTAACCATTTTCTGAACAAACAATATACCTATTATAAAAGAAGTGGCTGTTCAGAAACAGACAGTTGTTAAAATCCTTACTTGGGAACGCCTTTGCTTTTTGTCATGAAAATCGTTTTCTATCCAACTGAAAAAGGTTAATGGGAGTTTATCGTTGAATTTTTTTTAATCAGAGGGTGCAGGAAAGGAACGGAGAGCTCTTTACATATAGCCAGTGTACTAAAGGGTATGGAAGAAGCTGGTGAAAGATCAAACCTTTCAGTTTTAATGTAAATAAACAACAAAGCAGTATATTACAAAATACTTTACTGCAATTGTCAAAGTAAAACAGCAAGGAAGCAGGAGAGGAAGCTATCACTAAAGCTTCATAGGAAATGAACTACTCTGAAAGACCTGAAAGCCTTAGATATCTCTCCATACCATTCTAAAAGACCTTAAATCAGAATTTTCTTCTAAGTGATGCAAATACACTGAAAAGAGCAGGTTAAAAGAGTATTACAGCTACAGAGCTAGACTCTTTGGAGTAAGCAGGACAACCTGCCTTTAAAACCATTCCTTTTTAGCCTTCTCTGGCATAATCCAGAAAACCATTAGCAGTGTCCCTAGCAATCATACATAACTTATTCTACACTCTTAGCTGCATGGGTAACACATTACAGCTTATCTTTCTGTTCTTGCCAATCTCCATCACTTCTGTTCCCAAATGGTATCAGCACTGATTTAGTGAGGGAGGAAGTTTGAAAGTTTAGCTGTTTCACAGTGGGCTGGTATCACATATAAAAATAAGCTAGACCCATAAGTTAGGGCCTTAGACTTCTTTTTCCAGTAACACTTTTCATTTTGTTCCCCAAATAAATGATACATTGTGTAAGTTTAGAATTCATATAAGAAAGGCTACACATGCAAACAGAGCTCTGTTCTACCTTAAAGTAAGGCAATTTAAAGGAGATTTTAAAGTGGATTCACATATTTTCAACTTCACATACTTTTAATTTTCATTGCCAAACAAAAACTAATCTTTTTTTTTTCCTCCAAATGACAAGCTATAGAAGTTATCATTTTGAATTGCTTTTAGAAAAAGAAATAAAGACTTACAGAATTATTTGTATTATCAAGCTAATATTTTATCAGATGTGGGAGAACAATTCTATGTAGTTACTGGGAGCCTCTGTTTCTCAGTCTGTGAGTGGACACAATTTCCTACTGCTAAAGCATGATAGTCACTATTTCAGTTCATAATTTTCTTGAAGCACAATGACAAAAGAATGAAAAAAAGTCACCTGTTATATGGTGCTATTCGACTATGATCTTTGAAGAAAAATTACAGACGAGATATTTTTACCTAAAAATGGCTAATTTTTTAAGTAATTCTTTTATTCTACTGTTTTGATAGATTTCACTGAGGGAAGGGAAAAAAAAAAACACAACAACAGCAACAACAATTTCCCACTCCAGAAGTCATCTTCCTAACGCAAGGGCAAGATGTCCGTCCACCCAGCCCACGCTCCCTTCTCTAGCAGCAGGCACAAACAGATATTTAGGGGAGAGCAGACGCAGAGCACAACACTCCCCCCAGGTGGGAAATCCTCCCTCCCCCTCGGAAGATTTCCATGGATTCATAAACCATTGTGGTAAGAACACCTCCTTTTACTTTTTTAGTATTTGCACTAACTCCTATCCCATGTAATAGGTTTAAAACAAATAAACAAAAAAAGTTTTATCTTGTATCACAATAAATGAAATGACTTGGCAAAGAAATTTATCAGCTCCAATAGCTGACCATATGTTGAGTCAGTGGAATAGCCAGTTGATAAAATACGGGTTTGGAACACCAGGGTACAATTAACACATTTTCCTTTGCAATTATAACTAGTCATGAACATGCCCACAGCAGGTAGCCCTGGCTCAGTTGACAAGCAGACACTTGTCAGTTTGAATTAACACGACCATATGCAATTGCCTTCCTAATTAACAGATCATTGTAAGGTTACACTTCATTGCAAAAGATATGTGGGATGAGAGGTTTTTTTAAACAGTACCTGGCGCACACCATGCCCACCTGTTTTGGCTTATGCAAATCTCTATTAAACAAAACTTAAACAGGTAAGTTAATTTTTCCTTTTAATCTTGATTTCTTCTTAAAGAATTTTTGTGGTTGAGCTTTTTTACCTGGACCTCGGGAGAAGTTCCATCCTGTGCCAAAGCCAAGAGAATACTGACACTGGTCTTCAGATGCTGCCCAGAGCCTATTCCTCCAACATAGCGATGGAGACAGCCCAGAGCTAAAGAATGACCTGTTCTTGATACAACATCTCGAGCAGATTTTAACCTAACATTTAAACAAAAACAAATCATGTTATTCACTAAATTTGGAGCAAGAATCTTTTAAGTATCATAACAGAAAACAAACAAACAAACAAAAAGATCTTCTAACAGAACATTGCCTATCAGCCTACAGGAAGGTCTTCAGAAGGTTTAATCAGAAAAGCAACAACAAGAAAAAGAAATATTTAATGTAGAAAGCTATTAAACCAGATTGCATATAAACCAACCAAAGAGATGAATTATTAAACTAAAGTTTTCTCAATGGTCAGAGCTTAATATTTTTGATCATTTTTAGATTGCTGCAGTGAAAAGAAGTCACAAAAGGAAAAATGACAAGGCATGCAGAGAAATTAAAAAGAAATTCAGACACACTTTTTAGTCAACAACTTTTTTCCCCCACTTCAAATGTTTAATACTGCAGCTGAATTCTATGATTTTTCTGATACAGCTAAAAATAATAAATTTTTAAAATTTTAAAAAAAAAAAGAATGAAGAGCATTTTGAATGACCTAATTCTATCAATCAGTGATTAAATGAATATTTTCCACAATATTTTAGCTTCCACATGCACAGCACGTGTCAAAGTTAATTAAACTTTCTCCAAAACAAACAAAAATAATCTAAATAGAATAAATAAAAAAAATCCCCTAGTTATCTTAGTGAGCGGTACATGCTGTTAGCTGCTAGTGACCAATGAAAGCAAGTCCCAAATAACCAAAAACAGTGACAACAGCACAGACAGGCATCCAACGTAAACATGAATCCTAGACAAGACTAAAGGGGATGGTCCCATTAACAGAAATTCACTGCATCTCAAAGAAAGACAAAAAAAGAGCAAGTAATGGAAAAAATAATTTGGGGGAGAGGGAGGCAGCAGTAAGGAGAGCTGGACCAAGCACTAGGTGCCTGTAGTCTGGCCAGGCAGCAGGCATGGACTGCAGCCCCGACAGAGGCTCATTCTGCTTCACAGACTGGCTGTTGTCTCTTAGGATAAGCTAAAAATTGGGAAATATTTTGTCTCATTAGGTCTACCAGACAGATCCTAAAAACGTGTGATAAGTGCCAGAATACAGAAGCAAAACACAGACCAGGAGATAAAGTATTCCTTTTACATATTAGTTTACCTTGAAGCAGCAGAACCACTTCCATAGAACTCACACTGTAGACGTTTACAGAAAGTTTAGTTTATTCATCTGAAGCCATTTGATTAACTTAAATAACCCACTAAAAACTCTTCATCAGCATCACTTTGCTTTCCAACTATCTTAACAAGTTATCACCTACCCCTGGTAGAATCACATGAAATCCATCAAAATTTGAAGAGTTCATTAGCTCTGTATAGCGATACCTCATGCAAGTATGAAAATAATCATTACGGTATCTAGTAGAGGATTTTTTTTTCAAGCAGTGCTAAATTATTTACTTTTCTGAATCAAAACTTACTTATCAAAACTGTACTGAGCCATTCTGGCAATGAAAGTGGCTTCTCCAACCACTTGAGCCATTCTGCCAAGAGCTTCTCCTGCTGCACATCTCAAAATGGGGTTAGGATTATCAAGGGCACCCATTACCAATGTCAGAGCAGATTTGCGAACTTCCTCTGGTCCTAATGTGCTTTTATTTTCAGCTAAACCCTACACAAACAAACAGGAAAAAAAATCCAAATGAGGAAAGATAATCAGAGTTATTTTTCTACATAAGAGATCCTCAGTTAAAAATTATACAACTCTATTTTTCTTTCAATTAGTGATATTTTTCTAAAACATACTGATACTCTAGAAAAATGATAAAGTTTAAAGCAATTCCAACAACAGGCACAAAAGCCTCATCTTTGCCAAGACTCTACCTGTTTCACATAGGGGAAGAACTTGGTTACACCAGTCTCTTAGCTCAAATTGTGTCACAGAAAAACACAACCTACTGCTACTAAATGTGAGCTAGCTTTACACAAGATAATCCAGAAAAAGGTGGCTTTAATGTACCTCCTAACTGCAGCATCTCTTTCTACCAGACAGGAAAACCACAGCTCAGTCTTGTTCCTGTAAATATCACTTAAATCAAAAACATTTTAGGTACATGAAAGGTTTTTTTCTTTTTTTTTCCTTTTTTTGTAGTAAAAAAGCATACAGCTTTGCAATCATTTCTACAGTGGTATATAATGCTGCTGCAAAGTGATAAAACTAAATCACAACACTCTCAGCAGCTTTTTAGTACCCATATTCCATGAATGGTACCTTACCTTTCATCGCAACTTTCAGTCTTCTATTTTTCCCAGTGTAATTAAACACACATAAATTAAATAAACCACCCATGTTATAGAGGAAGGAGATAGTCCTACCAGAAATTCTCATTTCTATTTATGGAATCCCAGTTTCAACTCCTACAATTTTGACAGTCTTTAGCCACGTAGCATTGCAGAGGAAATTCCAGATATCTTTCTCAGAATCTGTATTTCTATTTTTAGCAACATTATTCCTGTTTTTCAGAGATATTTTTCTCTGAAAAACCCTACCACGCTCCAAATAGAGTTGATATTTGACAGGAGATGACATTTGCAGAAGGAATACGGCTTTCGCTGCTACCACAAAAAAAGTACCCAACTATAAGTTTATAAAAATACTTTTTCTTAATTTTACGAAAATTCTGCAGTCAAATTCCCAAAGTATTTTCTTTAATTATTGTGCTCAAAAAAAATCACATGCTTAACTAAGTATGTCCCTCAACTACATATCAGGCCGTATGTGTTAACTCAGTTTTGAGGTAATCAACTGAATAATTTGAACTCAGAAGTCTCAAGAGAGAAAAAGATAGAACCAGGAACAAAACCACAGGGCCTACAGACTTACAGGAAAGAAAGAAAGAGGAACTGAGGTAAGAAAAAAAGAAAAAAAAAAAGGCAGGTAGAACAAATGATGGTTGGAAGAGATGTCAGAAAGCTTAGAGTAGCAAGAAAGAAATGTGGCAAAACTAGTTTTGAAAAACTATGACACTTCTCTACAGAGACTTGAGGTTGCACAGGTCACTGAAACTAAATATTTCTCAGAAACATTATTTATGAGCTACTGTCATAAATAGTCAGTATATAGTCATAATATATGTTCTGACTTGCATGAGGTTTGATTTCCAAGTGTGTAGCACCGAAGAGCTTCTGACAACATGAGTATCATTTACTCTCTGTACTTATCTATGCAGACAAGAGATGAAACCTCAAAAATAAATAATTCTTTGTATTCTCAGGCTTCTGAGCACTTGACTGCAAACTTCAGTAACATTCTCCTCTCTGGAGATCTTCAAAACCCGCTTGGACGCAGTCCTGTGCCACGTGCTCTAGGTGACCCTGCGTGTGCAGGAGGGTTGGACTAGACCTCTAGAGGTCCCTTCCAACCTTAACCATTCTATGATTCTGCTGACAGCCTCCAGTATAGCATATAAACCTATGAATCAAACTGCTGAACTCTAGCATCCATTAGAAGTTTGCAGTAGCTTTACCTTCAAAGCACTGAGAACAGCAGTAAAGATATTAAGCTGCACAGCTTGCTGTCGAACACCTTTAGCCTGCTTGACACACTCAGCAAAGTGATCCAGCATCTGTAATCTAAAACAGAAAAGAAAGTAATACGTAATTAAGCAGTATTCTAAAAATAATAGTAATAACAACAAATAAAAAAGCTGGTGCTATAGGTTCTGCTACAGAATTTATGCTGCAGAATCTATTGGTCCATTTCTCTGATCCACCTTAGGAAGGCTGAGTAGAGAGCTGTTTCTAAACCTACCTCCTCTTTGTGCTGCTCAGCCATAAGTAAATGATCAGTCCCTTTGAAGAAAGGAGCAGTAAAAGGAGGTGAGTCTGCAGACATTCCTCTGGAAGACTGGCAAAAATACCACCTCCCCACTTCCATTCAAAATCACCTTACTCTTCACACGCCTGTTATTGTTCAGGTTTTCCCCACTTAGTCTCAGCTGGGAAAGCCTTACTGAGAGCAGGAGCACTTCTAAATAGCAATTCCTTAAAGACTATTCTATAAAAGCTGCCAAGAACGTAATGCCAAGAGCATAATGAAAAATCTGCATTCTTAACTACACAGCCTTCTGGCTGTAGCTGCCTGCAGGGCTGTTCAGACACAGCCAGATCTCTTCTCTAGCTAACAGCATACATAAGGCTGAATTGCTGCAAGCAAGTCTTACATCTAACTTGCGCTTACTGCAAAATGACATCGACTGCTAAGAAAAAAACCTGTTTCCCGTCAGGCTTCTGAAACACTGAAAGGTAATTTTACTTTGAAATGCAGCTCAGAGCTGCTTTCAGCTGTGTTCTCAGTGGCAAGTTAGCTAAACTGAATGACAAAAAGCAGTCATGGCAGCTCATAACTCTGCAAAGGTAATGCAGAGCACACAAGATAAGCAAATTCTATTTCATCATTTTCATTATGCATAAGATATTTCCTGAGCGTGAATCAATCTGTTTTATCTGCGGAAGGCAAATGAAATCTAATGGATGTCAGTGTTAAGTTCTTGAGGCTGATTTGAAACTAATAGGTATGGCTACCTTTTGCAAGAAATTTGGGTTGCAGAGAAATGACTACCATTAAAGCAGCAAGAGAAGTGAAGAATCCAGCCTACGGCTCGGAAACATATACTTCAAAGACAACAAACTTAGGGAGTCATTTCTTCTCTAAAGTAAGTGGACATGTTTGGCAATCCTGAGGCACAATGAGCACTAGACACTGAAATCTGAATCTGAGGCAGCTGTTTTTTGAGTAGATTCTCATTTCAAAAGACAAAAAAGGAGTCATATAATATAATCAAAAAACATAACAAACAAGAACGACAACAAAAGAACAGGCCATTACATTCCAAAATTGAGCACCAATTTAAACTGACCTATGTTTGTAAGAAACATGAGGAAATACCACACCAAAGAGAGCCACAGATGCATCAATGACAGATACTCCTAAGGGCAGGGGGCCAGGTACAGCTTCACCAGCAGGGATACGCAAATAAATAGAAGATGGATCGTGCTCCAAAGCACCACTTCCAGATGCGCTGTTTGGCTGAAGCTGCAAAATACCGTATGATATGAACACCTCTAAATACACCTTTGTACATATAGCTCACAAATAGAGAAACCAAAATATGCAGTAGTCAGAATAACTAGACAATTTACAGTGCAAAATTCTGTAATTACAGAATCCAGGAATACACGTACTAACAAATCAGTTTAAATTAGTCTTATTTACTGGATCAGCTAAACCCCAGAGGGTCAAAACAGTTAACAGCTAAGTGAGTGTACAAACTCTCACTCTTAGTAGTAATACAAGGATACCAGAGAAAGGCAGAAAAATTCCAGTACCAAGAGCAGCTTATAACACAGTTAAAAAAAAAAAAAAAAAAAAAAAAGGGGGGGGGGGGGAAGGGAAAAAAATCTCACTCCCAGGTTGAGTTTTGAGTTTATAACACTGTACAAGTTAAATGAGAGTTTTGTTTGTAATGATCCCCTAAGTAGAAAGATTTAGAAACAGTAAAATGACAGATATTTCTACCATAATGCAAATACTACTTTTTTCCTTAGGTAACACAATTAAACAACCATCTATTCTCTGAAGAATAACTTAATTTCATAACTTGTTAAAAGTCATGTTTATATACTACCTGGTCTTCAATTGACTTATGATCTGTTTCCTGCAGCCAGGAGCCAAGGAGGACACTATCATCATAATGGCAGAGAGACCTCAGGAGTGAGGTGGTCGTATTAGCAGAGTTGTCTGTCAAAGTAAACTCGGCCACCAGCTCTCGAAGAAGTGCATTAAATGATCCTGTGAGGTATAATAGTTAAAAGAATTATTGTTGCTGCTTATCCAGAAAATATTTAAGACAGAATTAGAAATAAAAGTGTGGACCATTATCTTGATTTGACACATAATAAACAGCCATAGGGGTAAGCTTGACTAGGCTACAGTTGAGAGCAAGGCTTCAAATAAGAAGCAGGACTCTCAGTTCCCAAATCAACATTCTAAACAAGGGATAATACCATTCCTTCCAAAATGACAATCCAGATTTTATAAATATTTGCTGGTAAAAGTATTGAAGTTTCTCTCCCCTGCCCCCTTTAAAACTGTCAGAACACATGAAAGTGTCTGATTACTCAATAATAATAGCATAATTCTGTCCACTAGCTCAAATAACATAACAAATTAACTATACAATTATACTAGCACTTGATGAGAAGTTAAAAACCAAAGTTTTTAAAGAAAAAATGAAATGAAACATTTCAAGCATTATACATATGTCTTGCCCAAAATCCGTTTTCCATCACTGTGGGTACTGGTATTTATCAACTGAGCCATCAGATTTTTTCTGAAAAACCTTAGATAGCTAAGTAGATTAAAAGGTATTTTGCTCCAACTGCAGTTCTCTGAAAGTGTTTATGTTTTTAGTTAGATTCAACTTTCTTGTTCTTTCTTTTTTATTTCAGAAGGCATGCATATGTACTTTTTATATCTACCTAGCACAGCAACGTAGCTTAAAAAAGCCACGGCTATAAAACATAATTAATTCTTCAGTCCTACATCTGCTGTTTGTAAGTATTTGTATGAAATATGTTCTTTTTTATATAATGATGACATAAACACCTAAAAATGTTAATAATGAGAACTCAATACATCTCAATCCTTCAAGTGGAACCAAAATTTATATACTTTTAAGTGTTAGACGATATGCAATATTCATACTCTGCACTTAAGCTGTCAAGATAACATCCAGGAGATGAAAAATATAGTACAAGACTTGTGAAGACTTCTGGTCTTTCATATTGTATTTTGCATCTGCATATAGCCACATGAATTAGACAAATAAGTTTCAAAATCTATCACCAGGAAATCCATCAAAAGAAATAGCTAGAATTTTTACTTTAATAAAAATTGTCAAATTTAATTACCTTCATAGGTCTTTGGAGGTAACAAAGCCAAAATATCATAAAGTCTTAAACGGACCATAGCTGCACTGGCTTTGAGATGAGCTCCATGGGCTTTAATTACTGATGGAATACTAGAGAATTAAAATGAGAGCATGAAGTCAAACACTGCAGTTACTCAAAAGAACATGTCCATTTTTCTCCCCTACAAGATATCTCTCCTCACTCAGCTAAGAAAGCAGTTGTTCACAGAACTATTCTGAACATTACTTGCACTACAAATACATTTTCAGAAGTAATTATTCTGATAAAATATTTAAAATATTGTAATTCAGAACTGAATCTTTAACTTACACCCCCCATCCAAAAAAAGGACTCCAGATCAACTATTCTGCAAAGTATTTAATGTCTCTTCACTATTACATTTCATAAAAGTACACATCTAGTATTGAAGTATTTTAATATTCTTTCATAAGGACAAACAAACCTTGGAAATCCAAAACACAGCTAACAAAAACCTTCATGGCAGGCTGTTGGGTACAGGCTATGTTATAATACACTTTAACATAGCTACAGATCAGAATATTATGTTGCTTATAGAAAGACAGAAAGACAGACAGACAAACAGAAAGTCTTTTGCCTATATGCACAGGCACCAATAGTCCAGTCCTAGACCAAAAGATGAGAAGCTGAATTAATAGAAGTTTAGTTCCAATACTTTAGCTCAGGAAAAAGATACAGAA
Organism: Tinamus guttatus; assembly: GCF_000705375.1. The sequence goes on from NW_010587884.1 coordinate 209,159, forward strand.
ATGCACAAGGAGCATAAAGAGCAACAAATACAATAGTAACTTCTCTTGGTTCTGACAGTTTATATCATAACAGTAGTAAGAACTTTTTTCAAAATGTCATTTTTAGTCTCAAATTGTCCTTCTAAAGATTATATATTAAAAAATAATAATTTTAAAACTGTCTACTTACTGAGACATCATTGTCATGGCGCATTCTATAGGTGTCATCAATTTCCTGATAACATCCTCAGTCAGGAGCTCAGGGCAGTGGGCAACAAAACTTCTCATAGCTAATAAAAAAGCATTTGAAATTAAATTTTATTGAGACAAAGACAGAACATATATAAGCAGAAAAGGATTCTAAAAGAATGTCAAAAACACAGTAAATAAAAATGTTTATTCAAAGTCTGCATGATGTGTTTGCAAGACTGTGCATAAAAACCAGGTAACTTTGGTGAAAATAGTTACCTTACTCATCTCGAAACAATGAAGAGAAGTTACAAGAGTTCTCTGTAGAATATATGGGACCATGTTTTGTATTAGTTTTGTTTGAAACTGAAAATGTTAAATTTCAATTTGAAATTCTTACCACACAGAGCTCCAGCACGGCCTTCCAGCGTCACTTGCCAGGTAAAAGAATCTCCTCTTGCCTTCTCTGCTTCCAGCTCCTTCAGAGAACGTGGAAACACATTTCGCCACAGCAGTAACATCTTGGGGAGATGGTACCGAACAACAGACGGACCTAGCCGAAAAAATGAAATGATATAACACAAGTTAAAAAAAAAAAAATGAATGCTGCTGAAATAAAAGCAACAATTCGCTGTTTGGGAAAACAACTAGTAAAATACTGACAGCTTGCAGAGACTATTTGCCACAGCCCACAATCAGAAATGTTAAGAAAGCATTAGAGTTTTATTTATATATTTATTTATTTAAAACACAAACCTAAAGTCATAAGTGCTCCAAGTAAAAGCCATCCAGCTTGAGTCCGTTGCAAGGAGAGCCTGCTATTTTGTGCAGCAGTTCGTAACAGATCCTCAGCAATACTCACAACCATCTGCAGCAATGACAAAAAAACGGATTTCAAAACTATAAATTTAGATGAGAAGCACTGCTAGAAATTCATCCTAACATTATAATTAAAAACTTTCTCAAATCATTTAAATGGATATTCTGTAAACAGCAGATTGTATTTCACTCAAATAAAACTACTTCGCGTTTGCACAGAGTAATTTTCTCCAGCAATTCTATAACAACATGCTACCAGAGAGAGAGAGATGGGGACAAAAAAAAAATGGTAAATATTGCATCTGAAATACTGTATACAAAGGCTACAGCCATTGTTCTTGATGAGCACAACCTTTCAATGCTTTTATTTGATATACATGTCACATATTTTACAAAGCAAGTACTTCTAGATAAAAAGATATGTCTTGGGACACTTGCCTGGAAAACATGCATTATCTCACCTTTCCTTTGGCATGAGGAATACCTAAGGGACATTGATGCACACCACCTAGTAAAGCAGCCATTGCAAAACTGTAGCCACTGACAGCTTCAGGGGATGTCTTCAGATTGTTGAGCCTTTCTGCGCATCTATCCAAAAACGGAGTCAACTGAAAAGGCAGCGCCACAGCTACACACCGCAAGCACCACGCGGCCGCCAGCCGAGCAGCCATGCTGGGGTGAAGAAGAACTGAAGTTACTGTCTCCAGGAGACCTAAAGAAAGAGAGTTTATAGCCACACGATTACAATATACGCACACAAGTAAAATGCATCTAAATTTGGCAATGTAAAAGTTAACAAATGCCAGAATTAAAGCTCTTGAATCTTATGACTTTGCATTGTGGCTCTGACAGTTATAGCCACACAATTACAATGCACTTTTTTATATATGCACACAAGTAAAATGCATCTAAATTAGGCAACGTAAAAGTTAACAAATGCCAGAATTAAAGCTCTTGCATCTTATGACTTTGCATTGTGGCTCTGACAGCTCTGGTTTTCCTGGTACAACCTTATGTGGATGAGCGTGATGCCGATAACTCTTTTGTCCTTCTTTCAAGTAAAAGGCAGACTTCTACCACTTGAACTAGTAGAGCAACTGAAAAGGGATAGTACCACTGTGTATATTTTTACTAGTGTAAAAATATGAAAACTGTAGCTTTACAATGCAAGTATTAATCGAGATGAGTTTTTTAAAGGAAAACAAAAATGCAAAAATATATCAACTGTATCCAAACGAGAAGCATTTCAAACTGGGCCTAGCCAGAGGTTCACCTCCTGACAAAATGCTCCTAACTCTCCACGAAAATACGATGCCTGAAAATGATACAGCTTTCCAGAAGCAAACACTTTAGAAGTTGTATAGAAAAAACAGTGGATTTTCTATAATATCATTATCTGAAAGTCATCAGTACTGGAAACAAAACTTCATAAAAGAACTTCAGGCAAACTTTCCATCAAAAACTGTTGCTTAAAACTTCTCCAGGCTTAAAAATTAGGGTATTATAAAACAATGAGCTAAGTAAACGTCAAGATAAACTACTGGAAATGGCAGTTTTATCACTTTGTTTCTCACATAATAATTTATTTTTTAACGAGACTGTAATCAGGCTTCATACTAGTTTCTTGAGCCTCTCTATAACCTACTTCAATTGCTTTGCATACCTATGGAGGGCTCCTGGATGAGAGGAGAGGCAGTGGCATTCAGACTCTGCACCAGACTGCCCAGTTCTTGAAGGGCACAGACCATTACGTGCTGGCTTGCAGCTACATCGGCAGCTCCCGATTTATTTTCGCTGTTAGCATCATTCACTACTGCTTCTGTAGAAACAAAATGAAGAAACTGCTCAGCTACCACAGAAATCACAAGTAAACACATAGAGACAACAGAAAGAGACAGTGTAGTTTTGACATCAACTCTACATATTAAAATAAAACCACAGCTTTTCTCAAGGTATGAGCTGACAGAGCAAACATTCTGAAGAAAACATCTGCACAGCTACTAGCCTAATACACAGAGTACAAAGACTGTGAATAAGAGATGCTCAGAAGTGACAGTGGATGGGAGTACATTAAGGGGTAGGATTAATAGTATAATACAGGAAAGCATATACATATGTGCATCACATCTATATGTAGATAAACATATACACAGACATATATATGTACACATACGCTTACAGATGAAGTAATCAAGAACATAATCTTGGCTTATCTTGGTTCTGCATACGAATTTACATTTAAGTATCTGAAAAAAACTGTAAAAACCTCAGTTGCTGGTAGACAATCACAGCCTTACACTTTGCTTTCATTTTAAAGTTACCTAATTAATTTCACTGATTCCACTCTACGTTCCTTCTCCTACACTATGTCCCAGAAGCAGGGTAGGGGAAAAGCTGTAAGTGTCGTTTTAAATAATAAAAGGCTTAACATCTGATCCACTACAAAGCTAGCAAGAGGTCCATTTTTGTGAAAAAATCAAATTAATCAGAAATTCTTAGGGGGAGGGGAAAAAAAAAAAACACGCTCCACACACTTAGCAGTTCCTCCATCATCTGAATATATGTTTCCTGTAACTTATTAAGGAAATAGCAGAAGGAGGTATTTCTGCAACTCTTTCAGCTGAGAAATACAACTTCCAATAGACTTTTTTTCCTGAAAGCAGTGCTTATAGGGCTCTGTAACATTGTAGGGGGTTCTATCCCATCTAATCACAAACATCCCTTCCCTACTGAGGGGAAAAAAAAAAAAAATTGAAAAACTTCCAGTTTCTTCTTACAACGAGAATTGTGAATAAAAAGTATTAAAAAGGTAGAAGAAATAAGCACACACTTATGCAAATATAGTTTACCTCCTTAATCTCTAGCTCAAATTAACTCACCCTCTTGGTGATTACATGTCAAAGGTTCTGTAAAGGGATTACTTATCTTCTGTATTGCAGCCTTCAGATTACATCTTTGTTAACTTGTAAAATCCAGTTAGACAGTAATATGGATATTAGCAGGGGATACTTAAGGACATTTATCTGGCCTACAAGATCTTCAATGCTGGTTGAAAGGCACTCTGATTTTCAGTACAGCCTCTCCAAAAACAAACCGCAAAAGCCTCTCTTACGCCTTGTCTTCTAAGCCAATGCAATGGAAAAATTCTTCACCGGATAACAAGCCACTTTTATATAATCACTTTTCAAATAGAACTCACCTTTTTGATAAAATTCAGCTGTGTTCTGTTTCAAATATAACCTTTTATAATAACTAACTTCTCATGGTGGATGAAAATGGAAAAGTGACTGACACTATGGAATGACAGCAATTTTCAACAAGTCTCAGATAAAGAAAAATGGTTCTCACCCACAGCCTTCATTTGTTTCCCAATGGCTTGACAGATATCTTTGGCAGCTGCAATCTGGGCCTTCTCCCCCAGCAAGCTGCCCACCGTCGCTCGCAGGATGAAGGACACGCAGCGTCGGGAGTACACGGCCTCCACGTGGGTCTGCGTCGCCCGGGGATGGGAGACCAAGTCGAGTACGTGGGATAAAAACGTAGCAAAGTTGCGCTCCAACCACTGACCTCCCAATGTGGTAACAAAGACGACATAGGCCTGCAAATACACAAATCATGCACAGATCCAATTAAAACAAACAGAAGACTACATTTGGTCACCGAAGACTAAATAATTATAGGTAGATAGTTCTAATATTCATAACAGGTTAACAATGATATCCAAGCTAGCTATAAGCAACCCTAAAGAAGCCAAGCAGGATGAAGTCTTCAATATTTTAAGTCTTCAAATATTTTTAGGCATTCATCCTACCTAAAATACACTGGTCAAATAAGCTTTCATTAGCAAACATTTTAATGTATTAGTACTGAACATTATCAATAAAAAAAATATCTTAGGCAAATGACATGACACATACATCTCATGTAAAACGTGAGTCAAAGTCTTCATAAGCTAATTCATAAAAGAAAGATCAAGACAAGCACAAGTTTACACTTACCTTCCAAAAGGGTCACATAAATGCTGCTTTATTTTAAAAAGAAGCATAAACAAAAAATTCTCCAGATCACCACAAACCTGGGTAACACCACCTCGCCCTTCCCTATTCACAGATCCTCCGACTTTTAACATCTCTCCACCACTCTTCAGGAAACCAGACCCGCCTCGCAGGAATCCGGTGGCCATGAGCTCCAAGACCTCCTCAAGTGTAGCTCTCCTCACATTCTGTCGCATCACTTTGGCAAACATAAAAACAGATCATTTCATCTCGAAGTTCTCCAAACGGTACAAGCAAAAATCTTGAAAGCAAAACTATCCATAGCCATCTTGCAATCTTGAATCCAGTCATTATCTCAGATAAGAGCTTTTTGTTTCCCTCTTTTCTGTTTTAAAAATAAACCACCTTTCCCTAGTTATTTTTGATAGTCAGAGTTCACCCTCTCTTTCTTTGCACGCCTACAAAAGGGAACCTGCAGACTTCACTGGTTTGAGCTAAAATTCGTAATAGAATCAAATCATTCAACTACAAATCTCCATGATCTGGAACAAAAGTATATCATGCAACACTAGCAGAATCCAGCACTGAGGGTGCAGTTTGTCTATTTGAAAAAGGAATTCAAAAGGAATATACCTGTTGCTTGCTTTGGTATCAGGGCTGTAGCCATGACTGTCCCCAAAAGCTTTGACACTGCAACTCGCACGCCATAGTTGGAATTTTCCAGGGCCTTAAAGCACAGCGTTGCAACGTTCTCCAGCTCAGCCGTCCACATGAACACAGCTTCATTTTGTAATTCCAGGAGACACTGTAGGAAACCAAAGAGCTGCTGAGCACTGCTGGAGGTCATGCTTACCTTTTGTGTAGGTATCAGTATAATTAATGGGATAATTCAGCAAACATTTAGTTAATAAGTTTCCTAACAGTTAACATTCCCACCCAGCCTCATTTAACCCAGATAACATAGCTGGAGTAAACATTTAGAAGAATCATGGGGCTAAGTTAACAAATAAAATAAATAAATGGATAAAATACCAAACAACACACACACACAAAAAAGTTACCCGTTACCCCAAACTCCTCCCACTAAGGCTCACAGTTGATATGTTCTAAGTCATATTTGTCTAGGAAGGGATTTGTCTAGGAGGGAAGACAACACTACTGTGCTATGGCTTACATGAAGTAATTGGACAAATGTCTGAGCTTTCAGTACAAACTAGTAAGGACTTATCTTGCCCAAATAATTACCAGATTTCACATAACAAACAACAAGCGAAAGCTTGAATGCAGGCACTTCACAGTCATAGCACAAAGAATTTCTAGAGCTGGTCAGAAACACCCACCTTGGCTACTGCGCATCGTACAGCCATCGATCTGTCTGTCAGGAGAGATCGGGCATTCTTATATGTATCACGGTGACAAGAAGCTGCTGCTCCTCCAAGACCATTTAAGACTTTCTGTAAACTCATCAGGATTTCACTGCGGCCCTGAGACTGCATGCAGGAAGAGAAAATAAACAAACAGGCAAATAAGACACAGCACTTCTATTGAGTATTAGGCATGTTTTTCTGCTTCTATGCATGCATATGTGAATAGAGATAACATGTTTCACCACTGAACATTATCAATAAAAAAAAAATCTTAGGCAAATGACATGACACATACATCTCATGTAAAATGTGAGTCAAAGTCTTCATAAGCTAATTCATAAAAGAAAGATCAAGACAAGCACAAGTTTACACTTACCTTCCAAAAGGGTCACAGTCAATACATAAATGCTGCTTTATTTTAAAAAGAAGCATAAACAAAAAATTCTCCAGATCACCACAAACCTGGGTAACACCAACTCGCACTTCCCTATTCACAGATCCTCCGACTTTTAACATCTCTCCACCACTCTTCAGGAAACCAGACCCGCCTCGCAGGAATCCGGTGGCCATGAGCTCCAAGACCTCCTCAAGTGTAGCTCTCCTCACATTCTGTCGCATCACTTTGGCAAAGATAAAAACAGATCATTTCATCTCGAAGTTCTCCAAACGGTACAAGCAAAAATCTTGAAAGCAAAACTATCCATAGCCATCTTGCAATCTTGAATCCAGTCATTATCTCAGATAAGAGCTTTTTGTTTCCCTCTTTTCTGTTTTAAAAATAAACCACCTTTCCCTAGTTATTTTTGATGGTCAGAGTTCACCCTCTCTTTCTTTGCACGCCTACAAAAGGGAACCTGCAAACTTCACTGGTTTGAGCTAAAATTCGTAATAGAATCAAATCATTCAACTACAAATCTCCATGATCTGGAACAAAAGTATATCACGCAACACTAACAGAATCCAGCACTGAGGGTGCAGTTTGTCTATTTGAAAAAGGAATTCAAAAGGAATATACCTGTTGCTTGCTTTGGTATCAGGGCTGTAGCCATGACTGTCCCCAAAAGCTTTGACACTGCAACTCGCACGCCATAGTTGGAATTTTCCAGGGCCTTAAAGCACAGCGTTGCAACGTTCTCCAGCTCAGCCGTCCACATGAACACAGCTTCATTTTGTAATTCCAGGAGACACTGTAGGAAACCAAAGAGCTGCTGAGCACTGCTGGAGGCCATGCTTACCTTTTGCGTAGGTATCAGTATAATTAATGGGATAATTCAGCAAACATTTAGTTAATAAGTTTCCTAACAGTTAACATTCCCACCCGGCCTCATTTAACCCAGATAACATAGCTGGAGTAAACATTTAGAAGAATCATGGGGCTAAGTTAACAAATAAAATAAATAAATGGATAAAATACCAAACAACACACACACACACAAAAAGTTACCCGTTACCCCAAACTCCTCCCACTAAGGCTCACAGTTGATATGTTCTAAGTCATATTTGTCTAGGAAGGAGGGAAGACAACACTACTGTGCTATGGCTTACATGAAGTAATTGGACAAATGTCTGAGCTTTCAGTACAAACTAGTAAGGACTTATCTTGCCCAAATAATTACCAGATTTCACATAACAAACAACAAGCGAAAGCTTGAATGCAGGCACTTCACAGTCATAGCACAAAGAATTTCTAGAGCTGGTCAGAAACACCCACCTTGGCTACTGCGCATCGTACAGCCATCGATCTGTCTGTCAGGAGAGATCGGGCATTCTTATATGTATCACGGTGACAAGAAGCTGCTGCTCCTCCAAGACCATTTAAGACTTTCTGTAAACTCATCAGGATTTCACTGCGGCCCTGAGACTGCATGCAGGAAGAGAAAATAAACAAACAGGCAAATAAGACACAGCACTTCTATTGAGTATTAGGCATGTTTTTCTGCTTCTATGCATGCATATGTGAATAGAGATAACATGTTTCACCAAAGTCATATATAACAAATGTGACTGTTTTTAGATAGCGATAAGCACTATATATAACCTTACTAAAGCAGCCTATAACCGAAGATGAAGCTAGGCAATTCAACAGATCCATCCTAGACAAGATGCTTCCTTTTACTCCACCTATTATCTGCCGCAGTCTCAGGAAAAACAGTCAAAACAAAAAACAAAACAAAAAAGAACAGTTGATATGAAAGAACAGGAAGCTCGAACAGTCAACTACCTTTGCACACAGGCAGGTAACTATAGCCCCGAGGCACTGAAAATACATGGGGTGTAGGGACGCAACTGAAGAAAAAAAGCTCTCAGTGCAAAATGCAGATTTGCTCTGCGTACACAGCACTGCTAAGAAAAATTATTAAGGATCATGTGGTCTCCTTAGCTGTAACAAGAGAAGTGCCTGCTTTTATCACCAGCAACGGGATTACTGTAATATTAATTATTGTATGATTACTGTGAATTAATTAGTTCATATACATTTATATTTCCAATAAGAAACAAGAATCAACATCAGTAAAATCAGTACTCCTTCCAACTTGTCACAAGTCCCAAAAAATGGAGCTGAGCCTTTTAAGTTCAATTACACCATCGACAGAACTCTGAATCACAAGTTTTCCTGAGCATGCGGCTTTACTACTGAGGCAATTCAGTATGCAAACTGACATCTCCCACTACAGCAAATTTTTAAGTTGTTACTCTTTAGCTCAACAAAATGACTCCCACAAAACACTTAAGCTTTAGAATCTGAATTCCTTTAAGTTCTCCAGATGAAAAGGTGTTTCCAAGAACAGAAGTCATAGTTTGGTAAGCTATACTGAGGCATAAGCTGGGGTAAGCTATACTGAGGCATAAAATGTAAAAACAAGGTAAATTAAGCCCACTGACAGCCCATGATACAATTTCTCAATGTTATGATACTCTCTGTACAGAAAAGAACAGCATTGCTTGCAAAAGCAGCAACATCTTTCTCAGACAACCCAAGTATTACTCTTTTGCTATTTAAATAACTGCAAAATTACTCAGGCAACATGAGAGAGAATCCTAACAGAGTAGTTAGAATGGTGCACATAATCATTTCACAGTTTTAATTACTGATGTCAAAATGAAGCAACGGTTATAATATTCATATGAAAAAACCTCTAAACTCTCTCAGGTAAAAATAAATGCATATGCTTAACTCAATACTAGCTACACAAGTGGTCTGTTTTCCTACATCACGATTCTACAATCATGATATTTTGGCACACACTTTTGGAGGAAGTGATGAAATCAAGACTATACATAAAATAGGTTGAAACTTACCTCTGCACTTTTCAGAGACTTTAAAAGATTATTAACTGTTTCTGGAAAAGAACTGCCCAGCATTCTGCCCATTTTTTCATAAAATGCTCCAACGCATGCCACTGCAGCCCTATGAAAAAAATAATATGCAGTGTACTCATTTTCTGTATCATATAAATGAGGAATAATAGATATAGATATATTTTTAACTATCCTATTTAAACGATTATTTAATTTTATCTTAACTGAGTCATTATTTGGCATTGGCAACTGACAGCACTATCAGCTAAAAAGCAATTTGTTATAAACTCAAAGCCAACTGCTTAACTGACATTTCTCCAACACAATTCTGGAATTAAAAGGAACACCTCCCCTGCCACTCCCCTGCCCCCCCAGAAAAGACAAAAAAAAAACCCAAGCAATCAACAACAAAACACAACAGCAGTTTGAAGTCAGTACAAAAGACTTCAGGACTTTCACTTAAGTTAGAAGAGTAAATTTCTGAAATTGCTATAGCATGAAATCCTTTCCAATTACACAAGTTTCTCACAGGGTTACAACAGCTTCAAATCTGGGCACTTTCTGCCCAAGAGGTGATTTTACTGACAGATTTTACTGTCAATCTTATTGCTATGACAATGATTAAGAACAAACTCAGGTTAGGGTTCACTACATACTGTGAATATATGATTCAGTAGGTGACAGACAGCATTAAAAATAGTTTCAGCAGAGACTTTTTTTGAGGCATTAACTATAATTCCTACTAACTAAATTGCTCCCATACCTAAAGACAAGTTGAATCACACATATTTACATCCAAATATAGAGACTATATTTAAGCAACTTGTGCACTGCATTACAGCAAAGGAACATAAGTGGGGGAAACATTTAGTTAGAACTCTCTCTTGGCATAGATAACATTCCTGTTCTGAAAATCTGCAGGTTCCACCTTGTCTTAAATTGGATACTTAGGCCTCATTAGTAAAAATATAACTGGAGGAATTTCTTCACTGCATTACCTCCTCAACTGTCAATTATCTTCCCCATCTTACAAACACATAAATAACCACAAGACACAAGACTCTGTGTTGAGGAAACCATCTCAATTTCAGCTAGTCATACCTATTGCCTTTGAATTCTGCCACCAACCTCAATCCTGCTCTTTCTTCTGTTACATTAGGCATATGTACATTCTAAGCATGCAAAATATAAGTCACATAACGCGATATACACAAGCAGATTTTGTTTGTACTCTGCAGTACCATATCACACTTAAAAAAAATAATAATAATTCCCTCATTCTTAATAACGTGAAGCTTACAGCTTGGTGGGCAGGTAAGCAGCAGTATCGTCTTTGCTCTTGATGATGTCATTGCATTTGTCGAGCGTCTGGAAAACAGTAAACGTGTCTCCAATGCTGTAGAGAGCAGCGAGATTCTTCGCAAGTAGATTCCGAGTAGGCGGCCCAGGGGAACTGCTGATGAGGCCTGTTAGCTGCTCGACAAGTTTCTTTTGTTTTTCCTTGACATCTGTCTGTTACACAGAGAAAAATTAATGAGAGGTCATCTAATCCCGCGTCTTGTCTCCAAAAACAGCCAGCAGCAGCAATCTACATGAGTCTGAGGTAAAACTGATACTCCTCCACCTATATGTAACTGAACAAATTGTTTTGAGATACACTTAATGTCAGCAGAGACAGATGCTAAACAATCAGTATCAGCTGTTACTATATTTTTTACTTTTTTTTTTTTTTTTTAATTAAAAAGCATCTTCTCATCCCCTTCACCATTTTATGAATCCCTGCACTGGGAAAGGTTTTGCCTCCCAAACGTTGACATATGACACTGAAAAACTCAGACTAAACTAAGTGCTTTACAAGAGCCATATTGAGTGCCTATAATTAGACACTAAAAGCTACAAATAAACAGCTCTGCAGGCTGAGACTGGAATCATAACTTATCACTTGCACATTACTCATTATCTTTATCTAGCATTAAGTGCTTTAGAAAAAAAGAAAAAAAAATACCTTGTTAGCTGCTACGAGCACTTTGTCCAAAAATCTTAACCACTCAAAGATAAAGACTGGTCTCTTTGCTTCTGTGATTTGAGCTAATGCCTCCTCATTCAGTAACAAACTATGAGCCAGCTCCATTATTGGTTAAAGGCTGAGTTTATGGTAGATTTCTGTATTGACTCTAAAACAAAAATTAAAATATTATCATATAGTACAACAGTACAAAGCTTTCATCATTTGCTTTCAAAGTTATGCATTACAGTACCACAGCTGACATCTGCTTAAACTTAACTAAACGGTCTCAGACTAAAAACTACTTGCACACTTGAGTACAACCATTAGTATTTCAGAAAAGAGTCATAAACAGCAAATGAAGAACCTACTGGCAACTTCAGGATGTTAACTTTTTGTCAAGAAAAATATGCCGACACATTAAAAAAAAAAAAAAGATGAAAGAGGTAAAAGGGGAAACTGAACTCACACTTTTACATAAAACAGAAGTGAACTATCATTAAGCACAACCCTTCTCCCATCCCTGATGCTTGGGCTGAAATTTGGCCACCCTTACAGTATCTTGAACAGACAGGGTGAGAAAGAGATGAACCCATCACAAGAGCTGGTGGAGAATCAGTGCTTTTTTTGCCTTGAGAAACACTTAAATGATTCCTTGCTCTGAAGCACGTGCGCGTGCTCTGCAGCGTCGAGCGTGGGCTGCACAGCACAAGGCTTTGCGTTCTACTACCCACCACACCAGAACACAGCAGAGCCCCAGCCACAATCACATGCAAGTGACAGAACCACATTACAAAAGACAGAATACACACCAGCTAAAAATAAGGCTCATCTGGGCTGCTCTGAGTATACCATGAAGAATCATACCATGAAGGTAACCCCATAACGTACCTTTCAGCAAAACCTCAAAGCAGACCTAACTGTGCCCTAACACAGCTTTGCATTGGAAATGCCAGGATGACCCAAATTAATTAATTGTGCAAGAGATCAAGCAGGAGAATGAGAAGAAAATGGTATTATTAGACCTTTCCCACCCAAAACAAATTTGAGAAATTTGAAACATTCACAGCAGGGGCGTTGGACTAGATGATCTCCAAAGGTCCCTTCCAACCTTAATGATTCTATGATTTGGAATCATAAACCCAAAGCTTCCCAGACTCCTCTCAAACACTGCAAGGCCTACACGTTACAGCCTGGGAATCAAGCAGCAGCCAAGGCAGCGCCAGGCTCGCCAGGAGGCCAAATGCTGCAGCTCAAGCAGCTAAGAGCTGGCTCACACAGCACGTTTTAGGTGAAGCACTACCAGAAGTTGGCTCTTGGTGCCAGCACTCTGCACGTAACCTTGGTGGGCTGTATTTAAACAACTACAGCATGGACAGATAAAGCTTATTGGGAAAAAAAATCACATTGAAAGTTGCCCATCTTCTGCAGAAAATAAACAAACAAAAAACAAGACCAGTGATGCTGTAACTAGGATCTAAGGCAAACCAGAAAAAGCAAGTCAAGCAAAGAGCATTAGCTTTTTAGAGGTGCACCCTCCAGTTGTATTCTCAAGTCAGTTACTGTGCTCCCAGTAATGAGGCTGCTTCCTCATTTCTCATTTATGGACAAACACAGCAACTCATGCTCCTTTTTTTTTTTTTTTTTTTTTAAACCCCCAACCCAGCATGAAGGGTGACATACTTAAACTGTATCAGTGGTCCTAAATTTACCTTAGTGGTCAGCTGTTGACCACTAGAGTACCATGATATCTCTAATATTGATCTTGTTCCCTGCTCTTTAATAATGTGGATTATAATATATGTCATAACATAAATCTCCAGAGACAGGTTGCTGGGGCTAGAATATGCGCATGCATAGGCACATTCATCCCTGACCCAAAACCGCCAAAGCCTCATTGGGGCCCTTCTCTTAAAGGTTTGCACAATATTTTGAAGGATTTGGAAAGTATCAGCTATCACTAAGGTACCAACACTTTGCCTGAAAGCACTTTTAAATGAAAGCACAGAGAAATGCAGTGAATTAGAGCACGCATTGTTCAAGGAGTTTGCTTGTCACACCTAAGCACAACATATGCTTTCCATACATCCCTATACCATTTCCCCATCCACATTTAGGAAATGCAAGCTCTCACACATCAAACTTCCACATAAATTCACTTGTGAATTGATGCACAAAGGATAACTACACAGATATTTAGCTGACAGAAGAATTGGAGTCTAATAAATAGCTAGGCACATGGGCAATCCAGGGGTCAGGTACAGGGGCTAAAGGCTTGTTCCAAAATGCAAACCAAAGTGCTTGCCAGCTTCCCCTGATACTAGAGCCTTTGTTGTGCCCAGGTAATGCACAGGTAACACACTGTACTTCCCTATAGGTAACACACGATACTTCCCTACAGGCTGCAAATAAGAGCTCCCCCAAGCCAACCAGCATCCAGGAAAACACTTCGAAACACTGTCATAATTAGTGCTACAAGGCAAGGTTATAATTAACAGCGTACAGGCACGCTGGACACCAGGCTTGCTCCTGAGGTGTTTACCTCTACACCAATCACACCTTCTTCACCCGTTTCACCAGACTGACTCTGGGGGCTGGCGCTCAGGAGGCTCCTGCTCCTGGAG
>NW_010587884.1:223785-249290 GCF_000705375.1 Tinamus guttatus
CTCGGTCCGGGGCGGCGGCTGCGGCGAGGTGGGGGCCGCGCTGGGGGCTCGCGGAAGCAAACAAAGACCAAAAATAAATTCTACTGCGTGTGGTCTGCATCTATTTTTATTTATTTATTTATTTATTTTTAATTTGCAATTGTTTAATTGCAGCGTTTATAGCCCGACGGTGTGGAAAGGGGTATGCGTGTCCAGCATGGAGGAAGACGAAGAGGAGGATTACATGTCCGATTCGTTCATCAAGTAAGTGGGTGTTTGTGGTTTTCTCTCCCTTGTGGTGAGTGGAAGCTGTGAAGCACCAACAAAAAGGCCCGGGGTTTAACGTTCGCTGGGGTTGTCTGTCCCCAGGCAGGACGTCAGGCCCGGCTTGCCCATGGTGAGGCGCGTGAGGGAGGCCATTCAGAAGGAAGAGAAGCAGAAAGAAGCCAACGAGAAGAACAGGCAAAAGAGCGTAAAAGAAGAGGAAAAAGAGAGGCGCGAGGAGGTGCTGAGGAGCGCGCTGGGCAACGAGAACAGAGGCTTCGCGTTGCTCCAGAAGATGGGCTACAAGAGCGGCCAGGCCCTGGGCAAAAGCGGTGAGTTGTGCTCCTGGACGCAGATGCGGCTTCTTTCCAAACGGGCTGTAGCTCACACAGCACTTACAGGCAGGGCCACAGAGCCAACGCTGACCTGCCAGCGGGCCGAGGCAGAACACACGATGAAACGATATCCAAGAACTGAAATAGAACTGGTTTGGGCTATTGAGGAACCTGCCGAGGGAGGCAGGCAGCAGCACTTCTTGCCAGCCAAGGGGCATTCCCGTAGGTGCGTGATAATATGCAGAAATTGCAGGAGGAATTTGTTTTGCTGGTCTTGTAAGGCTCCAAAAAAGTCATTTTCCCTCAACACGCGCACACTTAAATTTATAGTTGGCTTCTGAAGAAAATGCTGGTTTCACTTCACACACTTCACACTGGCTGTGAAGCTGCAGTAGAAGAAATTTTAAATCGATCAGAAAAAAACATCAATGCTTGGTAGGCCATTTCTGGCAGATTCCGATTCTTTATAGTGTTGATGTTTGTCAAGTCATGAGATTCTGGAGTGAGTCGTCTACAGCAGAATGTAGCAAGATATTGTTGCTCACGGGTGTATTGCACCTGTCAAATCAGTGCTGTTTCTTTCAGTTTGGAACTGTCCTGTAAACAGCACATAGCACTCAAACAGGCCATGAAATAAAGGGATTTGCAGTTCAGCTGGGTTATTTCTAGTACCCAAAGCATATATCGATGCAAGATATTAATTTCCAAACAACAAAATTTCAAGAAGTCTCAAAAGTGTAATAATAAAAGTCATTTGCCTCCTTGAATATATTGCATTTGTGGTTTGGAAGAGACCTCGTTTCTTAAATTGCCTATTTTGTCCCCCACAGGAGAAGGCATTGTTGAACCTATTCCTCTGAACATAAAAACAGGTGTGTGGTGCTTCCTAATTTACTTATTTGACTTATTTATTTACTTATTACCAGAGCTTCTCAGCTGCTTACATTCATATTTTGAACATAAAACAGGCAGAAGTGGGCTTGGTCATGAGGAATTCAAAAAGCGAAAAGCTGAAGAAAAACTAGAAAGCTACAGACAAAAACTCCATATGAAAAAGAAAGCAAATGAACAGGCTGCAGATCAGTTCAGGTAAAATTATGTAATTAATACTCCAAGCAGTGTCTATAGGGCCATTCTTCTTAGGCTTTAGGCTTGATTATTCTTTCAGAGTGTTGCTAATTCTGAATGTTGTTTGATAGAGAAGAATTTGTTTCATACTTTGTTTCAAATTTTGTAATTGCTTCTCAGTTTTAAAGCAAAAGCGGATGAACACCGCAATATTCATGTATTTTTGTTAGTAATGCAATATACATACTCTTTTGTTTGTTTGTTTGTTTGTTTCTCTCTGAATAAAACATTTGCAGCTTTTCAAGTCAGAGAACCAATTAGCTTTTTTGGAGAGGGGAACCACATCAGAGAACCCTATCAGTACAGTATTGGCACACTGTTTTTCATTTAGAACTAATTAAAAATCAGAATTTTTTTTAGGTTTGTTTTTCCGTGATCTGCTTGTTTATGTGTGGAGAAGGAAAACCCTGGGAAGGCCATATTTTTTTGCAAATGCTTCATTACCACTTTTTCATGTCTTGTGGAAACCTGGTGTAGAAACAGCAGAGGGTATAGTGTGATCAAAGGTTTATCTGGGAAGTATAACTTAACAGTATCATTCTTGAGAAGTATGTGCATATTCCTACAGAAACAATGTTGGAAGAGGCTTAGGATTGTCTTCTCTGGTCTGATTACAGTAATCTGAGGGGATTTTATGGCTGAGATGTTAACAGAGTTTCTATTTGGAAAAAGCTTTGTAGCACATCTCACTGTTTTTATCTGCATGCTCATTTTAGCTAGTTACTTTTTCTTAACAGAACAAGATTCAAAAACAAACAAGAGGAACGTAAAATGGAAGGGGACCTCCGAAAAAGCCAGAGGGCCTGCCAGCAGTTGGATATGCAAAAGGTGGGACAGATGCACTTCTGTGGGCTGGAGTTTCTTGCTAAAAGAACTTGCTAAAAGAGGTGACGTCCTCAGCTGATAATAGCAGATCTAGAAAGGGTAACTGTGCACAGCCTGGGTGTGAGATCATGTTCCTGTGTAGCCTTAGACATACTGTACATCAGTGGTGTAAAAGTTAATAGTAATCTGCGTTTACATTTGTCAAAAGTTAATAACCCTTTCTGGGGACTGCTGTACATAATTTTATACTGCAACTTTGATAATTCTTGAATATAGTTTGTAAGAAAATTTTAAAATTTTAAAAATTCTAAATTTTCTCATCTACTAGAAATTGAGTTTTATCTAGTATCTTATAGGAGAACCTACAGAGGAGGTAATTTTCTTTAAATCTTTCATTATTAAGGATATTGATGTTCCCAAGGAGATTTGGTATTGGATAGAACCTGAAGAGGAAGAGAACAAGGATGAAGAAGAGAAAGAAGACGAATGCACAAGTTCAGAGTTCAGTGTAAGTTCTGCTAGAATTAGAATGGCCTCTCTGCAATCTTGCAGCAAATATTTTTACAACAATTATATGAAATTCAAAACATTAAAACACTTTCTTATTGGTGATCTGTTTTGAACTTTGAAAGAGTACTTTGAAAAAAGTACTGTAGAGATGAAATTCTAAACACTTTTATGCTTTAGACAAGATTTTGCAAAATCATTTATTTAGTGAATACCAAGTCATTTGCTTTGAAATTTTAATTTTGGATGCCTCATGTCTTGGGCAGCATTTTAGAAGCTTTTGACTTCAACCTTTTGCTAAGGAAAACAGTGCACTTCAGCAAAGGCAATAGTTCCTAACATTTTATATAATTTATATCATGATCATTGTGTTTTTGTAAATACTTCTAGGTATCAGAAAAGTTACAGCTCCTGACTGCTTATTTAAGAGAAGAACATTTTTACTGCATTTGGTGTGGCATAACCTACGAAGGTGAGAGCAATGCTCTGTTTTGGTTATGTATTTAATCTCAAGGAGAATGATATATACTTATTCTTTACCTTGTCATGCTTTCACCAAGGACAGTGCCCTAGTCATGATCCCTGCACATCTCTAACTTGTTCTACTCAGCCACTTGCCCTTTTCTGAGGTCCAGAATCGGAGAGCAGCCCATGGGGTCTAACTCAGTTTCCTTACCCGCATTACCTTTACCTTAATGCAGATGGCTGGTACTGGATATCTTAACTTTGTTAGAGAGATTTTCCTACAAAAACATCCTTCCCCTGGGCCTGTGCTACCTGAAGAGCTGTTTTTCTGTTCTGCTAGCTGGTTTAGAAAAAATTCACACGGTTGTGTGCTCAGCACTTAGTGAGCACAGCATGTGCTGCGAGAGAGATGGAAGCTCCCCTCTGTTAACACTACGTAATTATGTCAATGCATAAGAGTACTGATGTGTGTGTATACACTACCTAGTATATATACACACAGTATATTGCTGTTTTTTTTATGGCAGTCTTTAAAATGTACCCACCAAATTTTCCTTCCAGGTTGCTGTTTCTGCACTAGGCTTGGTAAGCTAGGATTTTAAGACAGTTCTGAGGTGTTGGCATGTCCAAAACACAAATACTGGCATTTATTTGAATTAGTGCTCAGATTTGTTTGGTTTTGGAAAAAAATCAGATATTAACACTATACCATAAAATCTGTGAAAGCTTACAGATATTTCTGAAAACACTAGAACACACTATCCCTTCTCATTGCAGCAAAGAGGGAAGAATTAAGCTCATTTGTTTTCCTTGTTTTAAAATATATTTTGGAATTTATAATGCAAGTAACCTTAGTGTCAAACTTGCAAACCTTCATGAATTTTTATTTAATCTGCTTTTACAGAATCTATAACTTCTGAGAATCTTTTTAGTGTCCCCTCTTACTTGGAATCACTGACTTTTTCTCTGCTTATGCTGTAGATGCTGAAGATTTATCTTCAAACTGCCCAGGAGACAGTGCTGCAGACCATGACTGAAGTCTTCCTCAAGAAAAGAATTCTAGATAAATATGTATATAGTTAATAAACTTTTTTTTTAAAAAAAAAATATATATAATGCTCTGCTAGACTCAGAAGACCCCATACAAAGCCCGCAGAAGAAGAAGGTTGACAGCTTAAACTGTACGTTTCTGAAGCATTCTATGTAATTTCGGCTTGATTAACAATTTAATCGGAGTTTTAAAAATTTCTGTTTCCACTATTGTTTCCACTATTTAGAGGCAAGTAAGAGTTTTAACAGTCTTCACTTGCCCTGGCTGGAGCAAGATCAGCTAACAGTAAGATACAGGTTTAAATGAGGGGATAGCTTATCATACTTTAAATGGATAACTAGTTAAAACAAGTGTGTGTTTGTTTTTAAATATATCTTTACAAAAATGGCTGTACACTTATGCTGTGAGTTTATTTTCTTCCACTTTCCTTGAGCTGGTGAAAAAAGTTTGTGAAATACTACAGTGACATTAAAACTGATATTCTCCTGTATCTAGAAGTGGCATTTTGTAGAATCTTGGGGTACGTTAAATAAATATTACTTTTGTTATTGTTCTTACAGAATGGCAACAGCTCTTGTAAACACCCACTCATACAAAGTACTGAATTATGCAGACCACTACAGAATAAATCCCTCAGTGTTGGGAAAAGCTCAGTATTATCCAGCAGTAAGAAGTAATACAAGTTCATAGGTATTCTGGCCCTGAATTGTAAAATAAATAAATAAATCTGAACCTTGCTGCTTACCACTTTTCATAGTGTAAGGTGTACCAATTTTCATTGTATAAAAGTAATTTTGAGAGTTTGGAAAGGGAGAAGGAAGTCCAACAAGTGGTGCACTTTGCCTGTATCAAGGTATTATTCCTCTCTTAATGTTGAGGTGCAAGGAAAGAGGAAGTAGTCCTCAAGTGTGCTGTATGGAGTTGTGAAGAGAAAAAAAAATCCACTCTTACTTTTAACCAGACACCGATTTTTAATTTTGAAATCATACAGTATTTTAAGCTCTTACATCGCTTACCTATTTTTTTCTGCTTAGAAATCTCTGCTCATTTCTCTGTTATGAATTCTGGTGGATTGCCCAGCTATGAATGGTTTTGGGGACAGGGGATCACAGCTCAGACAAGTATCTGAAAGGCTAATTATTCTTTTTTTCCTATTTCTCCCCACCTCAAGTTCTTCCAACTCAGAACTCTCAAGAGAAGCTTTAACTAAAGCCTAAGACAGAAACCACATAGTTCTTCTCTCATTCACACAAAATGTAGCCATTAGAGGTGTTTAGAACACTTGGTAAAAACATTACACGTGCTTTGGTATTACAAGAAGGATAAAAACTAACAATAGATATACTTCAGGTGCTCTTTTTCAAGTGCTTTCTTAAGAAAAAGATTTTAAATTATTATTACAGAGAAAAATCTAGAAAGAATTTCTGTATTTCAGAGTACCTAAGTGTTCCATTCAGGAAAAAAAATATTCAGAAGTTGTTATTTTTAAACTAGATTTCCAAAAGTGGTTGTTCAACCACTAAATTCTCAAGGAACATTTCACAGAATCCCAGATTAGTTCAGATTGGAAGCAGCCACACAGGAGATCATCCAATCCAGCCCCCACTGCTCAAGCAAGGTCACCTAGAACACACTGCCCATTAAAGTAAGTTGGACGCTTATTTTAAGAGCATGAACATCTTTCTAATTTTGTTTTGCTCTTAAAAGTCTTTCCTTTCAGTTCAACACATCACCTCCTGTGGTCTCAAAGTGTGCATGCTGGTAGTTGTAGTAAGAACGTCACCATGAACAAATCCAAATATTTTGATTCCCATGCCTGACGAAAGCAATTCTTCTCACAGAAAGCAATAGATGACCTCAACTCACAGAGGATGCGGCATGTCTTAAGAACAGGCATAGAGGCAGCTGTCACAAATCAGCACTACATCAGCTTGATCTTCTAGAAGCCAAAGGCAAGGTTCATACTAAGGAACACAGATCATCTCATCCATAACCTATGGCTGTAGACTAAAAAAACAAATGAAAAAAAATCACACATAATATCTACAGGAATGCACTGGGGGAATGTCTTGATTTGCAGCTGATGACAGTGAATGGTGATAGTGTTTCAGCCACTGAGCTTCTCAGACTGTGATAAATGGCAGGAGGACTAAATACCAAGAAGAGTTAAGTCTTGCTTCTTATGCAATGTTTCCACAGTATCAAAACACTTTAAGCAAGTTTAAAAGTCTTTTGAAATGGCATTTAGTGAGTATAAGCTCTCCATGGCTTGTCTTCAACAGCATGCTTAACAAACTTAAGTAACTGAGAAGCAGAAGGTCTTTTGTGGGGATCTGCTGAAAGCATCTGTTTGATCATGGGTGCCTGCAGAAAAAGAAATTAGGTTATAAGAAAAAGAAGCCAGTATAGATTATTATTTTTGAGTAAATAAAGAAATCAAACGAACTAATTGGTTAAAATACTATACCTCTGATGGAAATTTGTTACTGAAGCTCCTGGGGAAGTTGCCTTGTTTAACATCTTGCCATATCTGAAAATCAAATAATATTTTCACTATGTTTTCACTGCATCCTAGATTCTGACCTACATAATTTACTGAAGTAATTAGAAAAATAAAAACCATGAAAATGGTAGGACTTCAAAAAGGAAGTACTTGTAAAACATTTGAAGTTTTACTTTAGGTTTTACTTTGTTTTATGTTCTTGTCATCAACTGCTGTTCCCTTTTAAACTGAAAGGCTTCCTAAACCACAGTGATGAGCTCACTCTGGTAAAACTATTAATTTCATAATGATCATCTGTCCCTAATTTGAACGTAGTGGTTTTATATCACCTTATCACATAGAAAAGTAATGGGAGAAAACTAAATTTCCTAATTTGATATTATTTTGATGCTATTTGTTATTTGCAAGCCAAGCAGTTGTGCTTCCTCCCTTTTACCTTGTTCTGTATCTTTATTTCAGTGTCACTGTGGTCAGCGCAAGATAGAGCTCAAAGCAACAAACATACTTTGTATTCACAACTACATCTCTCACAAACTGTTGCTGCATAAAAACAATTTAAATTCCCTACAGGATGTAGCTTTCTGGGTAAACAAACATGGCCACATCACCCACTCTGCTGTTAACTACTACAATGTGTGTCTGAAGAAAAAGACAATTCTGTTCTTGGACACTATGGGGCTTGAGTCATTAGCTAGATTTTTGGATGCCACTTGGCTGCTTCAGCAAACTTGTATAATCAGTGTCCAGTAAAACAACAGTTGGTTTCTTCTTCATCACCAATATCTTTAGGCTTTTGATGCTACCTGTGGATGACCATCAAATGCACCAGCTACTGAACTCCTATCACCAGCTTTGCTTTGGCTTTGATGGTCTTTCAGCATGGCCTGCCAACAACAGATTTTAGGCTCTGAGTAAAATTATTAAGCCGCTGATAGAGTAGCTGAAGAGCATCCTAGGACGTTCCATCCATATGACTTCCCCATTTCCATACAGCCACAGGACTTCGGTACTTTGCTTTAAGGAAGCTAAACTAAAAAAAAAAAAAAAAAAAAAAGATCTTGCCCTTTTAACTTGAAACACCACGGGACTAGAGGCACATCCGAGAGGCTGCTGTGAGCAGGAACACGATGCCTTATAAAATATTACAAGGTAGCCAAGCAGAGCAAAGCTGACTCTTAAAAGTAAAACCACCCCTTTGGTATGGTTTTCTCATGCTTGGCAAAGGGCCAAACTAATGTGGTCAAAGAGCTCCTAGGTCCAACCACCCTTGTGTATTATGCAAGATACGTGTATCTTACAAAATAATAAGCTTAGATAAGAAGACACTCAGCTTCCTCATCCTACAGATACATAGGATGGCACATACAAGTGTTTACACTACTGATGTGCAAAGTACTATGCAAAAGATAAAAACAAAATTTTGAAGGGTATCTTTTAATTTGAATTCTTTGATTTGTTTTTCAAGTAGCATTTTTTTTTCCAATTAATGCAATTAACACTCTAATACTCATACTCCAATTGCTTTTGTTTTCATTTGGGAAAACTGCAAATGTTTTGGCTTGAAGGAAATTTTGCTCTTGCTTCACTCTGCACTGAGAAGTGCATGGCAGAGACTAGTCTCCTCTCTCTTTCTTAAGGATTTGTTTCCTAAAAATAGAAAAACCTTTTCCAATGTTCTGACCAAACAAAAAGATTTTCAGAAACTTGAGATTTTTTTGATGGGTAGTAATTTGTAGCTCTTTGACTAGGTTTCCCATAAACACACGACTAAGTACACTTAAGCCTTAATTTGTTTGTGTCTCAGAAGACAAGTATAATAAAAACAGTATTTCTTTACCAGAGTTGCTTGATTTTAACTAACTAACTGAAGTGTGATAGACTTACAGGCCTTGCACAGGGGAAATGCAAATAAGCAGAGACAGTACTCGAGACACAGAGTTTCCTTCTGGCATCTACGCAGCATGAGACACAAGCAGCATGGGAAATCCATGAGTTAATGTGCAGTTTGCTCTTTAAAAAAATAATAAAGATTACTTACTCTGCATTTCTCATGATGACTAGCCAATGCGGAAAGAATTTCAAACCATATTAATCCTAGTGCATAAATATCTACTTCCTTTCCATATGCAGCTCCAAACTACAAAGATTGCAACAAGAAAAACATAGGCACAAGTTGTAATGCATTCTTATATATTTATTTCCATCAAATTCAGCTTAATAGCACCTTGAACATTTTGAAATCAGTAGAAAATTTATCTAATGCTACAGGCCTGGAACTAACACTTGATCTTCAAATTAGTCCTTAATCCTCCCTGACAAAGACCTGTTAAATAA
Organism: Tinamus guttatus; assembly: GCF_000705375.1. The sequence goes on from NW_010587884.1 coordinate 233,177, forward strand.
TTTGTGTTATGGCACACTGAAACACTAAAATTAACACTGCTATTAACCTATAGGACAAGACAGGCAAACATCTTTCTGGAAATGAAACACAGGAACTCAAACGCCACAATTTGCACAAGTCCTGAGTTACTTCAACTCAAATTGAACTCATGGGAGATATCCTGTCTTTGCAAGAGCATTACTTACTTACACAAAAGCTTCAAAGCTTGTAATTTACTACAGTTAAACTAAGGTACTTTAGGCCTGGTTTATTATCTGCGTCAAGGTGGAGCATAACCAAAAGCCTTGTAAAAGGAACCCTTATATAGCCTTATCTATATACACACTGTTACCTGTTCTGGTGCCATGTACGACGTTGTTCCTCGGTTTTCTGTCAGACGCTGATAGGACTCGGAAGTCACAAGTCCAAAATCACCTATTTTTATTTTATCTTCATTTGATATGAATATATTCTGAGGCTATGGAGAGGGGGAAGAAATTAAAAAAAAAATGTCATATGACAAATTCATCACCATAAGCACCACAGAAATGCTCCTCACAAAATTAGGTATTTTTTTCCACAGAAATTAGCACTACGAAACAAATGCAGGGGAGAGGGAACAAAAGAATATTCATTTAACTTTTTCAAACACACAAATCAAATTTAAAATAGCACATACTACAGCAACCATAGCATCTTTCACTAGCTCAGGGCATGTTTTCTCTCTCCTCAGATACATTTGGCATAGAGCATTTCACTTTCAAAAGTGCTTTATAACAGTAGATCCTGGTCCTGGGATACACTTGGGCAGAGCCTTCAGGCTTGCATAGAGCTCCACTCAAATATAGGGTTTCACAGCAGGATTAAAAGTGAGCTAGGGCTTAGCATAGGCAGCTGCCTATCACTTTCAGGTGTTACAGTTTCTTTGAATTTCCCATTTTGAAATTTGTTAAAGCTGTAAATAACTAAAGTTATTTACTAAAACTAAACTAATAGTGCAATTCACTACAGCTGTTTTTAGTTCTTACAAACACCACCATGCTAATGAGTTGCTCTAGAAGTGACCAATATTAATTCTGTATAAAACATGTCATTCGAATATATAATTAAAAATTGTATCAGTGCCTGTTCAGGGTCAGATTTAAAACGCTGTAAGCAGCAGCAGAACCAGCATCTGAAACCTTGAAAATGCTTGCAATTTTGTCCTTTTAAAAAAAAATGTATTTCAATATAAATCACAGAATGATGAAGGTTGGAAAGGACCTTTGGAGATGATCTAGTCCAATGCCCCTGCTCATGCAGGGACACCTAGAGCATGTGACACAACCCTTCTGCATCCAGGCAGGATTTGAAGGTCCCCAGAGAAGGGGACTCCAGAACCCCTCTGGGCACCTCTATCCAAAAAGGTAGCGTACACATATGTATATAGGATACAACAACAACTAGAATATGTAGTTATAAAATGCAGTTATAAAATGCAGCACATATTATCTCTTTATTATATGACAAGAGCAAACATCCCAATTTCAATCTTTGAGACTTTTTTTAAATAAAATTGGTAAGCAGGTTGATTAACTGCCACTGTTACCACAAGAAAAATATTTTATATAATTTTATTACTAAATTAAGTTACTATTACTTTCTCCAAGAGGAAGTCTTGTATGCCCTGTTAGTGTATTCTGAAATCCTTTAGTTTACCCTTCTGATATTAGAATATAATCAGTTTGCTGGAAAAAATTACTGATGACATCAGAAGAAGCACACTTCTAAGGCACATCTTAGAATAAGCAAAGACTACAATAATTTAGTGTTGTCTGAATCACAAGTAAGTCCTACTTACATTTTTCCACTTAAAAAATGATCTGTTCTACTTACCTTGAGGTCTCGATGAATTAACCCTTTAGAATGAATATATTCTACTCCTTTCACTACTTGTAAAAATTTGTCTTGTGCCATCTCCTGATACCTTCGTTTTCCCCGATTATCTTCAACCCAGTTTTCCAATGTCCCTTTTTCACAAAATTCCATTTGGATAAAAATACATTCACATTTTGAGGGGTGCTCCTGGCTGCAAAAGCAAATTATACAACTACATTAAAATAGCAAAATACAATTCCTCCCAAGCTGCTACTGCATCAATGATTCTTTTGCTCCTTTTTTTTTTTTAATTCATATTATTTGTGGAGTTCTCCAGAAAAAGTGCAAGGCCCAGATCAATTTGCACTAGATCTAAATAAGTAAAACTGCAAACCATAGAGTCTCTATTCAGTTCCTGTTTACCCTTGGAAGACTTAACTTCTTGCACTGAAAATTTTCTGAGTGCCCAAATTCTGCTCCCCTCCTATCAAGAGGCACAGTCTACAGAGCAAGAAATAGCACAAGCCTTGTCTCCTGCCTTGCCCACTAGGAACAACTCCACTTTTCTATACTGCTCAACACACCCAGCATGATGTTTCCTCTACCGCCCCAAATATCCCATGATCACATTCCTTTAAGCTTTGTCCCTTGGAGAAGGGAGTGTGGTAACCACCTTTTACATAAGACGGTGAGTTAGAGCAGCAATTGTGAAAACTGGAAACTATGTTAAATATATTAGTCAACCTGACAGCCTCATGCTTTCCAGAAGGGCTCCCTCACCACCAGAGCATAGGACAGGCTGAGGGCAGAGATGGAAAGGGGCAGGGTAGCAGAACAGTGGGGACGTACCACAGCGCAAACAGGAAAAGTAAGTACATTCTCAGTGCCTTGGAATAAGGCATTCTGAGGTATGGAAAGAAGAAAGATTAAGTAAGTAAGTGGCTCATTATTCTGTAGCCCTGAGGTCAAGGCAGTAAGTGGAATTTCAGTTTGGGCCCTCAGCTTTGAGGATTTTTCTTTTTTTTTCTTCCCCTCCATTAATACTGTTACGTTAACCGCTAATACTGTTATATTAACAGTTGCTTTTTCTCCTCCCCGCCATGTTATTCCTATTTGCTTTTTTTTGAGCACACTAAACAAATACTAAGTCTAATTTTTAATCTATTAATATTTTAGGTAAGGATGATAACCTACCTGAAGGGTATCAATCTACTGCTAGTGACAAAGATGTGCAGTAGAAATTTACCAGTAAATTTCTCACTTTTGTCCTGCTGGAAGTCTTAGGGCTGAAAACTACCTCTAATTGAAAGAACATTTCAGTCTGTATTTCTGTGCTCAACAGCACAGACAATATTGTATCAGACATCACAGTAAAAACATTAATTTGGACAATTTATGAGAGCTGCTGGATGACCACTACTTTCAAGAAACAGACAATTTCTGAATTAAGAATTTGGCAGCCAACTGATGGATTTTTTTTTAATTTCTGCTGTTGTTTCTAGCCTCAAATTTTGAGTTCTACAATCTTACGCTCCTACATAGTCACTAAGTTTGTATTAAGACAGAGGAGAGATAAAAGTTATGTAACACACCAAAAGCAAGAGATATTAATATACTGCTGCTGAAGAATACCAAGCCTTTTCTTCTAACAGCAAGCATGTGTGCACCTCTCTGTTTGTTGAAAGATTTGTAAGCAATCATCAGCCTTCAACTTTACACACAATCTTCATTATGGAAAAAAAGAAGTTTGTGATTGCAATCTGGGAGCTGCTGTTTCATTTGACAAAGTTGCCTTGTAACTACCTTGCGTCCGGACATGGTACGTAGTCCTCCCCTTTCCAGCTGCTGTAATAGCGCACAATGTTTTCATGGTTGAGACATGCAAGTCCTTTGATTTCACGCATTACATTCCTACTCAAAAGAAGAGGAAAAAAAAGGTCTCAAACAAATGTCATTTCCCTACGAAAACTGAATTGTAAATGCAATGAGAGACATGCTATCATGGAACGGTGGAAGCTCCATAGTTTTATATTAATCTGAAAAAAAAAAGTAATTAAAAACTATGTTTTCTTATCATCTGCTCAGTTATTCCAGATGCTGAAATATTTCAACCTGACAAGATACACAAGCCCCAATCAAGAGAGCCAGCAGGAAAAAAAAGACAGTCCAATCCATAATTACACTGAATAGCAAGACACAATGTAGCAAACAGGCACTAAGCCAAGAAGTCAGCAAAAACCTATTACTAAATCTGGCCTACTTTGGCTGCCACAGGATCGCCTAGTAAAGTATCAGCAAACCTATCATCAAACCAGCAGCCTGTATTTGAAGAATCAGTACAATGGTTTTTAGTATAGTTCTCAGTATTGTAACACAAATTAAAATAATGTATAATTGCGAGGGGACAACAATTTGAAGAAGGGCAGCGAGATAGTAAAGGACAATTTTCTCCAAATACAAGGTATTATAATTTTAAAGGTACAGCTTAGAATTTTCTGTATAGATTAAAAGAAATTACATTTTTTTTAGCTGCTGATAAAATACATAACTAGATACTAGCTATAGAAAATTACTTTAAAAAATTTAAGATAATGGTTCTCTTTTGGGTTTTATAAAGGACAAGTAACACTGTGTCCAAAACAAAGATGGTCATATAAGAAGCATGTTTCAATTACATAAACAAAAATGTACTGTTTTCTTCCCCCCCACACCCCGCTTTCTTCAGTTATAGTCATATTACAACGATAAGGACATTTTCAGACAATGTAACCTGCCAAGGCAACACTGCTTTCAATGTTTTATAAATCAGCAAGTTTTCTTCAAGCAATAATAACCATAAATAATAAAAATTCTGTAAAACTTTGTTCACAGGAAGTAAAATCTAAATCATTTTCTTATAGCTGCACCTAAAATTAATCCACAGCATATAAAAATCTGCAGAGTTGCATGTTATTTTCAGTTTCACTTAGAAATAAAGAAAACAGAGTTTAACCAGAAAAATGGTCTATTAGTAGTGGAAATTGTTTACACAGTATAAGAATTATTAAAGAGATAAAATAATTAAATTATCAAAATATAATGTCCTAAGTTAAATAATACAAGTAAATATACAGTACTTACTCCGCGACCCTGACTCGTTTGACTGCATAGGTTATTCCAGCCATCCTTGCTGTTGCTTTGAAGACGTTCCCAAAACCACCTTCACCAATAGGCACTATATTTTCAAAATCCTTAAGAAATCTTTAAGAATCAAAAAGTAATTTAAGTGCTTTTTATCATTATACATCATGATATCATATATCATGATATATTGATATAATTATCATTAAACTTAGGAGATGCAAGAATGATTCTGCAAAGTGTAATCCACCTGCTGAAATACCGTTCTACAAAGATCACTCAGCTGTTCAGATATGACACAAATAAAATAAAAAATATACAAACAAATATAGAGGAATAAGTTAAAAAATAATAACAAGGGAAAATGCCCCTATTACCTGCAGTTACAGCTCTCACCTGAAATCAGAAAGACTGAGTTCCAACAATAGTTTTAGTAAATATTTAATAATTTAAATATAGGTAAACTGAGATAGATTACATCTGAGTGACTACCACCTATGGATAAGAAACTCATTCAGATTCTAGGATTAAGTCTAGTTCTATGCCAGGCAAAATAGACTTCGGTGGGATCATACACATATCTTAGTTGTGGTTGCATGAAAGTGCATCACTACGGCAATGTTTCTGAGAATTTAGTCCAAGCATCTTTCACAGTAACTTTATAACTTTTAACTTGAGGAACATCCTTTCCACTAACATGACAATTTTCAAGTTGTTTCTCAGTCTATTTCAAGCTCATGTATCAAGAAGAATGTGTTTCTATCCACGCTGTCCATCAACGTTTTTTCCACCAACCAGGATCTCCAATCTCCAATTTTCAGTTTTACACATTTGTAGATGAAGCTTCATGACTTTTTTTTTGTTTGTTTGTTTCAAATGACAGCAAGAATAAAGCTGCTTCATTAGTTACTCTGCATTGCTTCAATAAATGAAGAAACTATTCCTTTATTTGGATAGTGAAAAGAATGCTTTAACCTGCCCCTCGAACATGCAAAATACGCACTCACATTTAAAGTCATATTAATTTCTAACAAAAAAAAAAAAAAAAAACACTACTTGTGACACACATTCACGCGTCACTTAAAATTTTCTTCAACATTTAAGGCCAAAGAGCTCAAAGCTCCTGCTTCACTATATGCTCTTTAGGCAACCTCAGTATGATTCATTTAACAGGCTTTAATAAAATTATCCTTATTTAGAATATTTCTCCTTATTTAGAATAGCAGAATTAGTCTGTAAGATAATGCAACATTTATCTGATGTAACTTTAGGAAAACAACAGATTCTCACTGGCCCCTTTATTTTCCTTTTCTGTTATAATACACATAAAAGTCATCAGACTTGCTATCAAACTGATCACAAGCTACACTACACTTTAGTACAGATTTACTGGAAGTTTTCTGGATGGTAGAATTTTTCCCATCCTTCTATGTATGAAACAAAAATCTTCTTTCTCCCCTATTTTAGATATTAGATTTTTTTTTTATTATAGCAAAGCTTGCTATGTCACAAAGACAATTTGTGAAATGAAACAGGAAGGATAGTGACAGAAGGCTGCCATAAGCCAATGCATCGAGGAAAATTCCTATTAATATTAAGGGCTATAGGTATCACTTCATTCACTGTGCCAGAAGAACTTGTTACCTGTTACACTTTAATATATGAACCTGCCATGACAGACTGTAGGGTAATTATTTTTATACCTTTACACAAATGACTTCTGGTTGTAAGTATCAAATATCACTCCATATCAGTTGCAGTATGTTAAAAAACAAACAAACAAACAGAAAACCTCAATAGTGAATTTTCTTTGAAAGTTACTTTTACAGCAGTATTTTCCCCACTACGAACTGTAATTGCCAAACAAATCTTAGTAAAATATTCTTTGATTCACATTAAAAATTCTTTCTCACCTTTCATCCACAGAGTATGCATTTTTATCTCTCTTGTTTACTGCCTTATCAAACGCAGGTGCCAGCAAAAAAAGTCTTCTTTAACAAAGATAAAAGCAAATTTTATTATGATTTGTTTTTATAATATGTGACAAGAGAAATGTACTATTTTTATGTTAAATACAGAAAACACTAAAGTGGTTTAAAAGATGATTTATGGAAAAGAGCTATCTAGAAATAAACACATACCCTGGGGATTTCTGAGCAGAACATCGAGCGTTTTTCTACACAAAAAAAAAGAGGAAAAAACACTTATATATCCAGGATATTTCAACATGTAACTATGATACGTAACTAAGATATGCAGAATATTTTCATTAAATAAAATTAGTTTAAAAGGTTAACAGTACATAATACTGGTACGGTACACAAAGAAACAACTAGTGGTTCACTAATAAAGCACCGAATATTTTGGAGGGGGAAGCAAACCCACATATATTCTCTAGTGATGACTTCAGTGCATAAGGTGCAAAGTGCTGCTACACTTTGACCAGAAGCTTGCTCTATTCAGGGTTTAAATGTAATCATGAGTAAAACCACTTTTGTACTGTACCTGAGCAGGCATAGGCTTTTCAGTTATTGCCATGTTTTTCACTTCTTCTACCAAGCTTGCAGCTGAGCTTTCAAAATAAGTACCACTACGGTGGAAACATAATAGACTGGATTTAGGTAGAAAAAACATATTCTCAAACAAGAACTACAATGTTTGCTACTATGCCAAAGGAAGCCTTAACTGGGTGTAATTTTTGAGAAAGTCATAAAAAAGCATGAATAATCACAATTGATTTAAACTACCAAACTTAATCCCAAACAGCTAATAAAACAGCAGTATTTTACAATAAAATATGAAAAAGATTTCATCCTTCAGTGAAAAACATTAAGTTCAGAGGTTCATTCCCATGCAGTGCAGCACAGCCTTCTCTGGCATTTGATGCATCACCCTACTTTACAACGGCACAAGGAAGATAAAGGAAGGAGTAGAAGCACCGCTGCTTAAGCCACTGTTAGGCACAAACAGCCTGATCTAAGATTCCCAAATCACAAATGAAACATTAAGCACATTAATTTCCTCATAGTAAGCAAATTTTCCCTTCAGTAGGGATGAAGATTTACAGAGAAAGAAAAGGAAAAAATACAAAATAAATCAAAATGTAGAGCACAGAAGAGTACAGAAATTAAATTATACCAAGTTCACAGGAACATACGCGATAAAAATGCAATGAAATAAGGCTGCTGAATAGAGTAACATTATTTTGTTTATGTCCCAATAGAAATGCTTCTGAAAGAATTATTTGTGCCAAACTATATCAGAAAACTCTAAAACCATTATAATCTAATTGTAAAGATTCTGGTCAGACAAACCCACACAATCATAATGAATTCTCCTCTGAATTGAAAGAAATACAAACTTAAACTTCTTGATACTGCAATAAAGCAACAATGAGCAACTCAGATTAAAATTAGATCACATGATCCTCTAAATAAGTAAACAAACTTTGTTAGTGTTATACTGTCAATGAATACAACTTACTCTGAGTCAGACATATTTGACATTTCATGGGAACTACTAGATTCTCCAGATGTGGAACTGATTTCAGATGGATGCCTTTGTAGTAGTTGCACGTGAGCCCCTTGGTCCTGCAGAAGAGGAAAATTCTGTGTGAGATGGGCACAGTTTACCACAAAACGGGTGCACTTCGACTGTCTTGCACCTGCTGCTTATCTAATCACAAACAACACTAGTCGCAGAAAGGAGGAAAACATTGACCACATCCCAATTGTACTAGTGTCTAAAATTAACCCAGGGCTTTCCAAGTTAGAGCTAAGTTCTCCTTGGAAGCAGTAGGTCTTCAGTGGAGAGCTTTCTCCTCGGTCATGACGCCTCCTGAGGAGACCACTCGAGGTTGAGGGACCTCTCCTATCTTCCTGAGTGATGATTGCACATTTGTACATTAGAGCTAGCTAAGAACCCCACATGCAGTAGAGAATTTTCTGTACTGACATCAGAAATGTGCTTAGTAAATACAGCATTTGAATACATCCTGCTATTTGTGAACTTGACTCATTGTCTTGAAGGCAGCCTAGCCAGACCTACAGTCAACAGACTGTTGGTAAATCCAGTGCTGCCAGAGTCAGGCCTACAGCTACCACAGAATTTGCTATCTCTATTTGGAGATGGGTCCCTAGTCCCTCTAAAGCTCTGAGGATCAGCTGGAACACAAGGGGATTCATCTCTTACCAAATTTGCCCCACCATCAAACTGCAACGCCCTTCTCTTCTGAAAAAAAAAAAAAAAAGAAGAAGAAGAAAAGAAAAAAGCTTAACAAAATCACTTCGAAAAGCTGTAGTGTCAAAGGTGCCTAGTACTAAAGGAGAGCAAGGAAGAGTGAGGTTCTCTATAGAAGTTGTTATCGGTCAAAAGCATTTACCTAACTTCCCTCTGAGCAGGGAAAAACAAGGCCCTGTCACAGGGAGCATTTTTCCACTCACATCCAGCTTATACCAACTTCTGCAGAAGCAGAATCTGAGAGGTATTAAAAATTAGGATAATAGATGGTTACTAAAAGCAAATGTTCCTATTGCTAGATGAACATGCAACTGTCCATGTGAAAAATGAGACACCTATAGGCTTTGGTACATGGAATCAGGACGACTGCCAATCTAACTCTAAGTCTGTTAAAAAAATACCATAAATAAATACCATCAGTGTGATAACTCTTAAAATCTGGATTACTAACTAAAGAGTGTAATAAATTCTAAATCCTCAGCAGAATCACCTTCTTCTGGCAGAGGGGCAACCATATTTTATTCACTACTTTTAGTGATTCACCTTCAACCTTTACTAACAAAAATCTTGCACTTTACTCACCTTTTCTTCTATCATCTCCCATGTTTTTTCTGCTGCTGCTGCTCTTGCTTCTTTCTTAGATTTACCAGTACCTTCACCATATTTTTCGTCACCTATTTTAACCACGACTGTAAATCTGCAATGAAGAAAACTTATAGAAACATTCTTACACTTTGTCCTATTCAATTTCATTTGGGTTCAACTTAAAAAATGTATATATATACACACTATAGATTAATCATGAAGGTATTTGAACATTCATGTGTGTTATTATATAAGCTTCTGATTATCATAATTTTAAAAAAATCTAAATAATTATGCTTCCTCCCTAATCACAAATGCATACTCTTTGCTTATTTTAACCCATATTTCTGTTAGATGATGAACTGCTTTTTAAAAGTGAAATCACTAAAGAGCATATCAAATTGGCATTATTAAAGGCAGGCCTGTGAAATCCTAACACCAGGACTTATCTCAGCACTGCAAAACTATACGGAAGGAAAAGATTTGCTAGCTTAGGTTTCACAGATACAGAAGAGTCATTACGCACACCTTTGATATACTGCTACATGCAGTATTTAGTAGGTGCCGAAAAATATGTGTGAGACTTCATGCGACGAAAAGTTAAAGGCAGTCTCTTTTTACCCATTCTCAAAAAAAAAAAAAAAAAAAAAAAAAGAGAGAGAGAGATATTCCGAAAAATATTGTATAGTCACTTCGGCTCCAACATAACCCTCTGCTCTCACTTAAAAAAACAAAACAAAACAAACAAAAATCCCCACTCACATATAGCCTCTTACCACCATTTCTCAACCTCAACCATTTCCCTTGCACAAGTGTTCATGCAGCTACACCATAAGACAAACCACGAAACTGCCAGCCCAGGAAAGAGGCGAGGCAAGGCAAGGAGAGGAGAGGAGAGGCGAGGCAGGGAGGTAAGGTGAGGGGAGGGGAGCTTTCGGCAGCAACACTGACTTTTATCAGGTTGAAGTGACAGTTTCACTATGGCCTCAATATATATCCGTTCTTTAGATTGCAGATCAGCATAAAGTTACTGAAGCTAATTAATTAATTGATTAATTAATAAGCTAAAAAAGAAAGATTCCACCCAAAGAAGCAGTTTAGGTAGAACAGCATGAGCTTCTCTGTGTTAGAATCTGCTTCATGAAGAGGCAATGATTTCAAGAATTGACTTATTTTCAAGATCCCAGCTTTATTTTCTAATAAAACCATGCTCTCCAAGTTCCCCTCCCCTTTAATGACATATTGACCCCAAAAGTCAGGTTTAACCACCATGGACCCCAAGTTCACAGCCCTGTCCAGACTCGACCTGGCTGGCCACAGGCTGCGTTGCCAGGCTAGGAACATTGCAGTGCAGAGTCACTGGAGCAGCTCAGAGCACCAACAGTCTGGGCTCTCTCAAGCGACTTGGGCCATGTTCAGCACCAACACGGGCAGACATGGCAGCAGCAGCCGCTACAGCACCCTAGCCGGGGACGGGGCAGCAGGCACCTCCGTGGCCTTTGCCAGACAGCTCCAGGAGGGCTCGTGAGGTGGGACAATGCACAGAAGGGCTCCGGAGGCAGCCTGGACCAGCAGTGGGCACCCACTCCACCAGCAGCCAGAGCTGAGCCACCACAGGGATCCCCAAGGGACACCCAGCCCCAGCTCCCTGTAGCGAGGCTCTTCACACCATGCTCCTCAGCACAGCCCGAGTCACCCAGACTCTTCCTGCATACCACTATCCCACTGCACGAGACCTGCAAACACAAGGCAGTTATCCGAACTATGGTTGTGAATGTTGTGAATGTTTAGGTCTAATAATAGCCTAGCATGAACAGTGCTAACTGGCAATGTGAAAGACTGCACTTGAGAAGAGACATCCTGACTATTAGGAAGAGTTTTAATGAAAAAGACCCTTCTCCTTTAACAAACATTCAAAAAGTTGCACATAATTCACCTAACCCTCATGCAAGTGTTTAGAATTACCAGCAATCAAAAATAACTCCGATAAACACCCTTGTAAAACTAAATAATAAAAAGCATTTAATTTAGCATGTATCATAAACTGAAATATTGCTATAACCCCCAACCTTCTCCATGACACACTTGTAACATACTTACAGCACAGTACTTTCCATAGGTCCTAAAAAGATACTGATCTCAAGCGTTAGCTTCTCTGTGCTTTGCATTAAGTGTTCGCAAATTCATTAGCTTTCTGAACTTACTCAGGACAATGAGCAGGGCCAGTCGCTTTGACATCACTATAGTCCAATGTAAAATTATTCTTTTGACAATAATGGTTGATCTCGGCCATGGCGTCTCGATCCATTTTGGCACAATCTCTGAGGAGGGAAAAAAAAAAAAAGACAAAAGGAAGAAAGGGTCTCTATAAAGCTATAAAGCATGGTGAAGAACCAGCCCTTAATTCTGACAGGCTAATACAGTGACGTAAAATATAAATCTGGTGCCTGTAGGAAAGCACGGTAGCTTTCTAACAAAAGCAGTTGACTTGCAACTGTTTTTCAAAACCTATTAACACATTTTAATTACATCTTTTATAAGTGAAACTAGTCATTAATGAGAATGTGGCAAGAAAAAGCTGAATTGATGACTGAATCAGAAGAAAAAAAAAATCTGTCACTCTTCTCCTGACAGAATTAAAATGAGTTCTTTCAGAGGAGGCCGGGGAGGCATTTTAGTATATTCTTTAAAAATGTGATTATTGTCAGTCCCCCATTAACACACAAAGAAAATAATCCTATGGCAATAGTAACAACTCAGGTAAGCAGAAGAAAAGATAAAGAACTACGCTAAAAAAAAACACAAGGTAAAGTAATTTAATAGCAAGAACTCTTTAAATGGAACTTGGTGGGTAGGGAGGACGGAGCAGTTAAAAACATGGGAAAAAAAAAAAAAAAAATCTTTCCTTTGACAGCCAGGCAGAAGTTGCATGCAAGAGGAATGTCATATTATAATCAACAACTCCTCCTCTCTCAGAGAGATAAACAAATGAACATATATAGACATATAAGGAAAAAAGGTCCAAAATACTTGGCCATCAGAAAATTGGCTCCAACTTCTCGCTACTATTGAATTTTGCACTCAAAAAAATTTTACACCACAAAAATTTTAATTTGTGGTTCATATACAACACTACAGCTCCAGGTCAGAGTACCCTAATTCTGCAAAGTGAAGCTGCAATTGAGAATTAATGATTGTCTTAATTCTGAAAACAAAGCATTTCGTTTCCTTTTGCGCGCCCGCGCCCGGCCGGAGCCAGAACCGAAAGCGAAAGGCGAAGGGCGGCCCCTCCGCTCCCGCTCGGCCCTCTGCCCTTCCGGGAAATCCGTGCTGGGGCGGCGAGCCCAGCGGGATGCGCGGCACGAAAGCAGCGTTGCGCAAGCACGGCCCTTTGCTGACCAGCCCTCGCTGTTCTGTACTCCAAAACGGTACATAAACCTTGAAAGCAGCATCGATGCCTGGCCAATTCCAGACCTATCGCTAGGCTTCGCTATATGCGAATATCACTTCATGTGAGAGCTCTTTATCATTAACTTCATGGTGTTAACTTCACCAACTTCCAAAAGAAGTGTATTGCCACTGGTGCTACGGCACCTTTAAAAGATGTACTTCCTTTTACATGCTTTTAATTTTCAACTTACTTGCTAACCTTTTAGTTAATTAGTTTGACAGAAGAGAATCCCATTATGACATCAACTGATTTGATTGCACCACATTGCATCTCATTTTATTGCAATCTCTCCATACATTTTCCCTTCAAATCTTAATTGCCTTTACTGCCTTTCTCTGAAACTTTTCCAGTTCTACAACCGTTGGGAATTTTTCTTCTTAAATTACATGATCAGCAAGACCAAAATATCTGAATGAAGTTGCACCATGGATTAAAAATAAATAAATGAATAAATTCCTAATCATCTCTACATGGTGTTTAATCATTCCTTCTGCACTGATAAAGATTCATTTAACAAAAACAGCTTTTTGTTTTTCAGAAATCATACTAAGATTCCCATGTTGAGCCTTGCAAATTTACAGATCAGTTGTAGAACTTAAACATTTTGCTGTTTCTTGGTGCTGAATGGGGTTAATCAACCCAATCAGCCTGAATTTCACTGCTTGCATCCCCTGCAGCCAGTTTTCCTTTCAGTAGGAACCAGACAGCTATGGAGGTTAGAAGAAAACAAGAGCCACCCATAGAATGAGGACGTAGCCTGGGCACCCCGCGGCACCCAGGGAGCAGATTCACCCTGCATGGCACGGACGCCCCCAGAAAAGAACACATTCTGCTACCGTGGGTATGCAGGGAAAACACAAAACTTTCAGGAATCTTAGATAAGAACTCAGAATCATTTAGCAGATTAAGAAAGTGTAATCATCTTTCACAAAGAAAAAAAAAAGAGAACAAACATGCAAACATTAATCACAGAATTCACTAGAGTTAGTATAACCTTTTGTATGGACAGAATAGGGTTTCTTCGGAAATGTTCATGACATTCTTCATTGAGGACCCCCACTTCTAACAATTCCATATATGGATTCTCATTTAAGGATATCAGAAATGGCATTCTTATATTTTAGAATTTGCAGTCTAGCTGTTATGATAGCTTGGCTTCTAGTTAGGTTTTTGCTAAACTTTCATCACGTTTTCCATCCATTTCCTGGCTCTGAGCGTCTGTGAAACTTCTATAGCCTCCAGCAATCACACAGAAAAAACAATGAAAAAGTAGTATGTATTTCTGAAAGTGTAAGAAAGCACAGAGATAATGCATGCAGCAGTGCTGATTGATAGGAGTGGCATTATTTCCTTATTTCATAAATACAGGGTTCATACAAATTCAGCCTGGCAAATACTGCTCAAAATTGAACGACTTTGCAAGAAATTTTACAAGTATGTATGCAAACACCTTATGGTATTTTCGTGCACAACTACTTTGAAGTCAACATCAGTTGATGGCACATAAACAATTATCATCATCCATGGTTTAAATTCTTTGGTTCTGTATGGGGAAGCTTCCAGCAGAGATAAGTATCTTACCAAATCTTTTAAGACATTTTCATTTTCCAATTATGACTTCTTTGATCATCTGGGCAACTCCTTTGAAACCATGGAGTCTACTTTTATATAAATGTATCTCTTCTGAAATGAACAGAGCAAACTTACCCTGTGTTTCATGGGATCCACTGCATCCTGACTGGAAAATAGGGTTATCTGAAATGGGTTGCATCTTCCTAGGCAGAGAGGATCAAAGAAATTCAGCTATTTTTGATCACTCTCCTCTATAAATTCTGAAAAAAAACCAGTGATTAAGTAAAGTTAACATGCCTAAAACTTCTCACATTTGATCAAATAAGAGAAGCACATCTTATACACTATTTCCAAGCCAACTAGAGCACAGAATTTAAAAAAAAATCTGCTACAGTAAGGTGGTTATTTTAAATGCTGTTTGGAACTCTTTTCCATTCCTGAAATGGAAATACACGAAGTGTGCATTTTATCTTTTAGAGTTTTCTATTCTAACACTATAATTCTTATTCATTATCATTCATTATCATTCTTATAACTTAAGGCTTGGATTATTGCATATTGCACTTGTAGGCATATTAACCATCCCATTGGCTATACTTTTTCTAATAAGATGGCGAGTGCCAGGAAACATTTGCCAACACTGAAAATGGGTGGCCTGGCCACTCCCCATTTTCCTTCACTTCTAGCCCATGCTGTGTTCAAAATTCCTCTTGGGAATGGTACTGGCCCATTCTGGAAATTTGTGGAATAATAATAAAAAAATCACACTAAGAGAAGTTAAAACACAAACATTAGAGATGATTCTATTCTCCCTCGGAAGTTTTCAAAACTGCAAGCAGCTTGTCGTGAACCTCTAGTATCTCTGGTAACATGTAACCAGTTTCCTCCTGTGCTGCGAGTTAACATTTGACTGTAATGTTAATAGCTAACTGGTATTAGAAATGCTAACATAATAATCAACAAAACTTGCTGGCTGAAGAAAGAAGGAGACACTGTATTTATCCAGTTTATCCAAGAATGATAGGCATAATCCTTGACTAATCAAATCTGCTGTTAAACTTTACTTTATGTAAAATGATACCTCTGAAGCAGTAGCGAGAACGCACAACTGTGCTTTAATCTTGTGCTTTCATCCCTTTTTGGATTCCTGTTGTTTCAGAAAATATCAGGCTTTAGAAATTTTAATAATCTATTATTATACCAGGTCCCCAAATGTCGAAGTATTTATAGAAATCGCTGGCTTTAACTTTATCACGAAGGAATCATTCTGAGACAGTGAATTTTTAAGGAAGACGGGCGCGGGGGCGGCC
>NW_010587884.1:260000-275920 GCF_000705375.1 Tinamus guttatus
CGTTTTTCCCTCACGCGCAGCAGGCGGCAGGTGAGCACTCGTTTTCACAGAAGCAGCCCGCAGGCCGCCAGCTCCCCGTGCCGCTGCACCAGCCCATCGCGGTTAGAGCAGCTCCTTCCCCACGCCAGGGGACCCTAGAGCAGCGACCCTAGGAGCGCAGGAAGCCCCATAACAGCCGCAGGGGTTCTGCGTCCCACGAGTCTGTGACACAGCCTGCAGAGAGACCCACAGAGGGAAATAACAGACTTGGCACTGACCAGACTTGCTGCATGTATGAGAAAACCCTTGCATCTTACTCAGGCCATAAGAGTAATAAAAAAGGAAACATTTTGAAGCTGTTTGAAACTGTCTGAAACTGCCAGTGTAAGTGATAAATGCGCTTTTAACCATCGGGACTGTAGGATTATGACCAGTACTCCTGAACAACTGGAAAAATGTGCACCTCATACTAATTTTTTATCCTGCTTTTCATTTTCCCATTTATCCAAGTCCTCTCACTTGTTTCATCTACTTTTAAGGATCGATTTGTTAAGCTTCCTTGGGCAGGTATTCTTGCAACAAGTTTATATAGTACTTGGTATAAGTCCAGGAGATCAGCCAGTGCGCAAAGTGAGCAGCACTAAGTCAATGAATGTATCCCTTCAATAAACAACATTTCTCCCTCGAGCAGTGGAAAGGAGACCTTTTAAAACTTTCCACTGCCTCATGGCTGCAAAGTTAGATGGTAAAAATGCCAAAAATTTAACATTCCTGTAGATTTCCACGGGTCTTACTAGAGTAATAATTGACAGTTGTTCTGCACCGTTTGGCTCAAACGGTGACCGTGCTCTTACTGTGACACAAAGAAAGCCATGAAGAGCAGCACCTGTGGCGCGGGTGCGAGGTGGGAAAGTCTGGCCTGCTGCCCGTGAAGCCGCACTCGCCACAAGCCCTTGACGAACGTTTTTGCTAACGTGGCTGTGGCCTCGCTGCAGCAAAGCAAAGTGGGGGTGATGTCTCCTCTTGCACATCAAAGCCGGTGGGAATTCCCTTTGAGCAAGAGCAGCAGCTGTTCCCTCCAAGAGGCCGAACCATCACGTTTACCTGGAATTCCCCGGGACGAAGCCTGTGGCTGCTGGCGAGTGCGTGTCAGCGTGTGGTAGGACGCTCGCACGGCCGGCGCGTTGGCTGGAGCCCTTGTGCTCTGGCAGCTGCTGGGAAGAAAACAGCCAAGTTCCACACGGGGACACCCCGGGACCTGTGCAGAGGAGCACAGGGGGTTCGTAAGCACAGCAGTAATCAGGAAACAGGTACACAGCAACTAACTCTCAACACAAACCCACGTGTAACCTGTAGTATAGTTGCCATGGGATGTTGTGGCCACCAAAGTATAGACAGCTACCCAAGGATTAAATAAACTTGTGGATGCGAAGAGGCACCAAAAGGAATATGCTAAGCAGTGTTTTGGCTGCGGCTTATGGCTCAGGAACTCCTTAAATCACTGTCAGCCGGCAGCTAGAGGTGTTCGCCAGGAAAAGGCTCACTCTGCATCGTGCCCCATTTCTTATCTCCCTCCCCAGCAACCTGCTGCCAAGCACCCCTGCAGACAACATGCCCTTCTGATCTGGTCCCAGACAGATGTTCTCCTAATATTAAAAAAACTCAAGAAAAAAAATCCCCAGAATTACGATTAAATGTATATAATTTGCAGGTAGCTTGCCCACTCATTTAGAAGAGAGTATGATACGAGGCTTCTTACACCTTGCAGACAAATACCTCAGAAACCAGGCAAAACTTGCCGGGATTTCAGATGCAATCACTGTGCCCTCTGGGCATCAGCCACGTTAGTTACCTCCCCGCTTCCAAACACAACTGACACCTGCAGGGAAGTGCTCCCAGAAGCAGTTCTCAGGGCGACGCGAGATCTCCACGCTACTTATCCAAAACATCCTGTGGGCCCAGGGGATCCAAAGAAGTTACCCAAGGTAAGTCAGAGTGAAACAAATATCTACCCCCTACCTTACTACAAAACTGTAATTCGTGTATGTCCTTAATTAAGGATGAAGGTCTTCTCATCCTAGGGGTGCTTCCTTCAGCAGTTTATTGGTTTATCAATATCATGACCCTTCTCCTTTTACTCTTTAAAGTTGTCATTGTCTTTAGTATTCCTGGCTCTCTTGTAAGTAGTAGCTGGTATAAGTATTTTTTTCCTGTACTAATTTAAAATAATATATCCTATAAGTATGTCTTCTGATGTGAAGTTTGCTTGGGAAGAAGAATCAAGTAAAGCTATAGCTTTATGTGCAGTTGTATACAACTGCATAAGTTGCAGCCTGAAAGCAGCTCTTACAAGCTAGGGGAGCCCTTGGGAGCCTACAAAATTTCGGTGTATGCAAGGGCCACTGCTCTGCCCTCAGGTTTAACTTCAGGTTTGTACCTTAGCACCTTGCTTAGGCAAGAACTGGGAACAGCCCTAGATATGTTGTGCATGACAAGTTATGACCAATACACAAATACCACCATGATGAATAAACAGAAGAGCTTTTATTTCTAACATTGAGCATCAGGCAGGTGCATTTGTCAGGCTCCCCTTGGTGAGACACTACCTGCCAGTAGCAGGGTGGAAGTAGTCTCACAAATGCTTCACTTTTCATTATTTTGTCTCTGTGACTCCCTCAAAATTAGTTTCTGCCGACCCCCGTTAAAACTTCCTGGGCCGGTTTTGTGTTACTCGATACACAATGATTCAGCAGTAATGGCTTGAAGGGCTTTTTTCCTCCCTCCTCCCTTTCCCCCTCGATTGACATAAATCAGTTCTTGCCATTGCTGAGCTAAATAAACTGTGGCCTCTTTCCAGCAAAAAAGAAAAGAGCTGCTTATTTAAAAATCAAAGAGCTTGTTGTAAGTTTACCTTAATGAGATAGTTAGTCCTCAGCACTTGTTCTTTTAATTATTTGGAGGTATACTCCAAGAGGTAATGAGATGGAATGGTGGATATTAATCTGGGCTAGAAAAATCCAATTATGAGGAGCAAGCAGGCAGCTTTTCTAAGCAACATCCATTGCGTCCTGCCAGATCCAGATTTTAATGAAAACAAACAACGCTCTGGTGCCACAGATACAAAGAACTGCAAACTTCCCGCTCCCATTCAAGCTCAGCTGCCAACTCTGTCCTCCTCTGGCTTTATCCATACTCAAAGCCATACCAATTTAATGAAATAGATGCTAACCGCTGCAGAAATGCACTTAATTTGATTTAAATAAGGTTGCATCAGCCTAGTTAATTGAGTTTATCACCAACTTCACCCAAAAGCATCACTTTTAAAACAAAATAGGGAGTTGCCTTCAGATCATATGACTACTTTTAAGTAATACAGCCACCCAGTGTAGCTTTGAAGGTAAATGCTACTTAAGCTATGGAAACCCAGGCTCAGAAGAGGATTTAGGCAGCTACAGTCTTCATGGAAAGACTGCGAGGAACGGAACAAATCAGTGGTTTGAGGGCTCTGAGAAATAGCTTTTTCTGACCATTACTGTTTTGCCTATGATGCTGCAGTAGGAATTTTGCAGGCACACTATTTATGTACACAGAATGCCATTTTAGTAAGTGACAAATAAAAAAGTTGCCTTCTGTCATGAAAGGACTGGGTAAAATCTGACATTAAAACCAAATGCCATGATAGCATTAACTGAAAAGGCAGTTGTCTTCAACAGCTGGCAGGAATTTGTCTTTTGCCTAGTAGAAATAAAAACCAAGACACATGCACATTCAAATTTACTCAGCTCTATAAAGCTAGGGCCCCTACCCAAAGGATCAGGAGTTCAAATAATTAAATTGCATAAGGCAAAATTCTCCAGTTTATAAAAACATAGCTCTCAGGTGAGGAACTGGCCCTATTGATTGTGGAGCACCATGTTCTGCTAGATGCTTTTCTCTGTTAAAAGTAGCAAAATAAACTTACTTACACAGGACGTAAGGCAATCTCATGTTTTGAGATAGGAGAGAATAAATCAGGTAGTTCACTAACACCTTTACAAGGTAACAGCCAACAGAGCTAAACAGATCCAGCTACAAGCAGGAAGACTGTTTTTAATCAGGATGCCTGTGTAAAATAGGCATCAATGCTGTGGGTCACAAATATCTAATCTGTTTTTAAGATAAATTATGATGTAGTATTACTAAGTTTTTTTTTTAATCTTTGCATGTTCAAATCCTAAGCCAATCCCAAATACTTATGCCCATACTTGGAGTTCCCCCTTTATTAGAGGCTCTGGGCACCCCTTTAACTAACTGAGGGCACTGCAGGTGGGGACTCACTGTTGGCTGCTTAGAGGATAAGACAGAAAAGCTACTGCAGGATACTGAAACCAGGTATAACTAGAGTAAAATAAGCATTCTATGATTCTATGAAGCATTCTATGATAGCTGCACAAATGAAAAGCAGAGGGGCTTCATGTGGCAAATATGGTATGCCCAGAGGCTGAAATACCCCTCAAAGAGACCATCTATACCCTTCTGTGCCACAGGTAACACAAGCAGCAGCTCCTTTTTTACCTAGGGACTCAGGTCTCCCAACTACCCTAATTACACCCATCTCTGCCAGCTCCCAGCCTTCAACATAGGGCAAAATAACCAGTTTCACTGGTGATGAAGCCCAAACAAGATTGTCCTCCTGAGCCCAGTAATAGCAAGCACTGTATCACTGACTGTTACAAGACACTCAGGCTTGAATCAAACCAGGCTGCAAAGAGCAGCTGTTGCAGATGCAGGTAACACCTCCAGACAAGACACCCACACCCCTGCACCCTACCTTGCACTGTGGGCTTAGAAGATAAAAGTCCTCAGCAGAATGAAACTTCAGGCTTGGGAAATGTAGATTTCCTGGGTCAGATCCGAACTGGCGTCAGCTGGAGCAGCCCCACTGAAGTCAGCGAAACACTGATGGTTTGCATCAGCCGAGCAAACAGCCAAACTTCCAAGACAGAGATTTCTCTTCATAGTAGGTTCATAGTAGCCTCAGCTGGGGACACTGTTTTTAAACACACACATGCCCCTACACCTACACACCTGGTCACCTTTGGCTTTTCTAATGGCACTATGGGAATTATCATTGCAAACCAGACGAGTAGCCTACAGGGGCCGTCAATTCCAGCTGTTTTTGAGGCAGCTGTAGAAGATGCTCAGCAGTGCCAAGCACACTAGAGAACACTCAGTGGGTGAATGCAGTCAGGTGAGAGGATGCAGACCCTTTGCACAGATTTAGACTATTTTAGCTCTGTGTAATCTTTATTTTCATCATGTAAGTTCACGATTTGAGTTTGGACTTTACTTATGCACTCCATTGTTTCTACTCTTAAGGTTCTTTACTTAACTGAGGTGATTTTTAGTACTTCTAGTACACATCCATTGTGAAAAGTAATGAACAAATAAACAATTCTAAGTGTTTTTGTGCCATAATTCTTTTAGTAGAACAAAGATGATGAACTGATCTCTCAACCTACTTGATTGCTTATATCTGTACTATTTCACTTAACATGCACCCTCTTTTCAAACTGTCATCTTTATTTTCACTTCACTTACTATTTTCATGAATTTTCTCTTCCATCTGTCTTATTTTCAAATGAGGATTCTCATCACTGAATTTCCTATTCCCCATCCAGTATCTTGAGGTTTTTCTAGTCCTGTTTTAAAAAGACCAGACTTACCTAATTACATGAAACAGAGGGTAATGCAGAGACTATTAAACTCTGGTATGATTTGCCTAACTTGGAGAAGTTAGCATTTTCTGAGAATACACTTTGAAGCACCTAAGTTTCATGAGAAAAATGAAAGAAGTTAATTACACTGGAGCACAACACTATGTTGCCATCCTATTTAATAACACAAAACTGTATAATGGCTCCTGTATTTAGAAATTCTTGAAGTGTTGCCTCACTCAGATCTGAGTGGTTTTTTTTTTAATGTCTTATAAAAAGTGCATTCTCTAGTCTTAACAGTTTAGGGAAGGTTTGAGAACTCTGATTACCTTTGGGAAATATTTTGTAGAAGTAAAAGAAGTCCTAAAAATACTCATTTCAGAAAATTCCAAAGCCAAATTTGACTATACCATCTTTAAAATGTAGGATATGCCAAATCGATCTACTTTATTTGCTGTGAAAGTAATTCTGTTTTTATACTATTCAGCCCAGCAGAAGAATTAAGAAATCAATCCTTCACACATTTCTTAAGTCTTTTTGCTCTGATCTAAAAAAAGTTTGTTTTAAGAAAAAATATCTGATGATAATAAAATAAATAAATAAATAAGTAGTTCCTAGACTCTGCAATGATGATGATGCAGAAGGGCATGGAAAGCAGTCCCCAGGATTGCATGCTATGCTGTGTTTTCGTCAAAAATGTGCAGGCGAGGTGGCGGGTCTCTTTCACTCGCATGAGAAGACCGGGGCCATTAATCCAGAAAAACTCACGAATCTCCAAATCAAACACAGTTTGCCAAACTCTTTTCGCAATGAGAGAGGTTTCATCACAGCGTTTCGCCAGGATGTTATCTGCTGTCCTCGGGCTCGGGTGACTTTCCCAAGAGGCAGATGTCACCGCACGAGTTGGGCTGAGCAGTCTCCTCCCCCAAGGATGAGCTTGGACCATTTTGTCCCAGGAATACCGTGCTCTCCGGCGCCTACTCCTGCTCTCCTGACCAGGCACACGGCCGGGACGCAGGCAGCACCTTCCCCGGCCTCTCTCTCGATCTCCAGGCCTGGTCTGGAGGCGGGGCTGAGCTTCCCCCACTGTAGACAATGGACATGGAGGCTGATTCATATACATATATATATATATATATGGACAGGTTCAACACTTAATTATAGTCTATTTTACGCCTATCCCTATGAAAGCTGCTCTTTACAAAACACCTCCCACTGTGGGGCCGCTGGGTTTTCACCCTGTTCTTTCAAGTCGCCACGCGCTTCTTCCCACAGAGGGGCTGTGGGACCAGGTGGAGCTGGGAGAACAAGAGCTGCTCCAAGGAGCGCGCTGCTGTAGCCTTTGCTTTATGGTCCCCAGGAGGTAACAGTCATGACAGGTGAGCTACTCCCATGCTGCTGTATGACCTTTGAGATATGGCTGTGCGGTAGCGGTGCCGTTGTTCGAGTTAATTTCTGAGTAAAATGTATACCTGTAATTTGCAGCTGGCTCTACCCTTCCTCATGGGCCTTGAGAGACAATGAAAATCATGGGGTTGGGAGGATCAGCCTGTCTCCACCCCAGCACCATTTTCACGTTTCCCAAGAACGCAGCAGTGCTGAGCGGACTGTGGCTCCTATGGATAACAACTCCGCTCCACAGCACGCGCATGGCTGAGGTAAAAACAGCATGCACTGCAGTAAGGGAGAAGAATGAAACCACAGACAGGGCTAACAGGCATCCTACACATGACAGATCACGTTCTTACGTCAGAGGTATTATTATCAGAGGCAAAACCAAAAAACTTCGTAGGTGTTTTGTATTAAGCAAAGCTTATTTATAAGTTCAAAATGAGAGACTTCATATTGCTAACCGCAGTGCTGCAAATCCCCCTTGCAAAGTGCGCATACAGTGCACTAGGTAGACCATATGTTACAACATTATCAGAGCTAACAGAGGCAGGAAACGAAGCAGTAGTCTGAGAAACTGGGTTAAACTGAACCAGGGGAAGAGAAAAGATTTGTGCTTCACAATTTCAGGACAGTAGTTGCTGCATCACATGAATTGTACTAAAACCTGCGTGTGAACTGGTTTGAGCATATGTAGCAGTGTGCATTAAAGCTATCAGAGAGCGGTCAGACAGGACATTTTACAGACCTAGGAGGTTATATAAGCCACGGGGTAGCAGAGGGCTGTAATCAGCGTCACCGAACAGTGACCCGCTCTCTTGCTGCCCTTTTATCCAGCTCCCGTGCTCCCGTTCCTGTTCCCTCTCAGCGGCGCCGTATTTTCCCTCCCTTCCCTCACACGACCTCCTGCTCATCATGCTCTGCTTTGCTGCCTTCACTCCTCAGCACCTCTGTCTTTGCCAGCAGCCCGCAGCACAGCTGCCATGGCATCCTCACCGCTCCAAAAGATGAAACAAACAGGAAAGCTCGTGGGAGCCGCAGAGCCCATCCCGTCTAGCTGACGGCCAGGGGGATCAGGGAAGGCTTCTGCAGGAAGGTGCTGTGGGACCTGGAGCCTGCGGTGCCCAGGGCACTCGGGGGTGCTCTTCTCACGTGGACCCACACCTCTCCCACAGCCCCAGCATGTGCATCACCCCACAGCCCTCAGGGATCCCACACGCTGGTTTCCATCCTTTAAGTCACACACCCTCTTCCTGAATGTCAGACACACCAGCTCGCACCTAATACCTTTCCTGGCTTGTTAGCAGGAAGGGCACTGCCCTTGGGGACCCATCGCTTAGAGTCAGCAAAACACTCAAACACCGCTCAGGTTATAGAAACCAGGCACCTTTCTCCCCACCTTGTTAGCACCATTGACTTCAGGAGCTGAGTAAGCCATTGGTTTCTCCCAGAAATATCAATTTCCTTTGGTAACTTTCCAGGGTAATGTTGCCAAAACCTTCTTGGATGGTACAGGTAACACCCTTTCTCTTTTATCTTCGTCTGAAGTTCCCAGGCCAAGCTATGAGCAGGAGACTGCTCCCCGGGCGTCATCTCGCTGCCAGCAAGGCCAAGGTTTTCACAGGCTCTTCCCTCATCCAAATCCTAGCTTTAATGTTCATCAAAAAGCTGTAGCCCGATTTATAGCGTGTTTTCTCATCTCAAAACAGTGGGAACATCAAGTACTTTTGCAGATTTACTACACTTATAAATCAATGATACATAGTGAAATGACAGTGCCAACTAACCAGGAATAAACAAGCTAAATGATATAACATTTTTGCCTCAAGAGTGTTTATCCTCTTCACTGATGGGACAGGTTTTAAAGCTCTTCTTTAGAATGTGCTAATGAAAACACGAGAAGGCACATACAAAACATATAGCGCTGGGGTAAATTGGTCCTTTTTCAATGGATGATATTTTTTATACAATTTCCCATCAAAGTTTATCTATGACCTTCATTACCTGTAGATAAGATAGGCACAGCGGGAGAACCTGTTTTATTTTCTTATTCCATGTTTGACTGTTATTTTGTCAGTTGGACTTCTTAAATCCTTTTCCTTCTTAATGTATCATAATATATCCTCTTTCTGATTCTTTTCATCGACATCTTTTTCTAAAATTTCAGGCCTGGCCTTGACTTTTGTAACCAAAAGCAACACTCTTAGAATCAGGCATTTATTAATAGAAAAGAAATAGATTCAAATTAATAACTATTAACCTTCAAATACCTTTTTAATGAAACATTACTGTTTTCCAACTAATGGGATATCACCACAGTGATACATGGTCCAACCTGGCTTCCACTGTAGTCTATAGGAATCAATTTTTCCTAATATCTTCACTGGTTTGGTTCTGTAATAACCAAATTTCATTTCATTTCAGTGGGTATATCAGATTCACACCAAATAACATACTTTACATCATAGAATAAATTTACAAAGCATAAAAAAAAAGTAGAGAAGAGGTCCCATGTGAAGTTTCGTGCCGCATATCAACCAAAAATTGCTATTAGAGCCTGTTATATAAATGACATTTAAGAGTGTAACTACTAATGGTAAAGTTATAATTAGATTAGAGTAGAGCAGCTAGCAGTACAGTTAGCCTGTTCTCTTTCTCAACATAAGCCCCTAAAGCATATTTTACACAGACACATCACTGTTTCCTCATATCACATATTCAATTAGAGCAGATAAATTAAATCACTTCCTTTGCCTGTACGGCATAAAGAGCCTGTGTAATTACAGAACAGAGGCCATCCTGCAGGCCATTCGGTGGCATTTTAACTGTGCTGATTCACCTGATCTGGAGCCAAGCACCACTTTAATCTTCCAAGGCTTGTTTTAGTTTGAAGCGCAGCCAAACACACCCAGTAGGGCAGTATAGATTAGATTTCCTACTATTCAGTAATAAAGAGAAATAGAGATTCAGTTACTGTTCTGACATAGGTTTTTTTTTTTTCTTCAGTAATAAACTACTGCGATGCTTAAGGTCAGGGTTTAATGAAAGAAGGGAAGAGTGGAGGGAAGACAGGCAAGCAATTTCTTTTATGTGTTTGGTTAGTTAACAGGCATGGACGTTTCCTTTGGAGCAGAGGACACGGAGGGGGCTCCTGCAGCCCTCGGCAAACGTGGCCCTGCTCGACAGCAGCAGGGGCAGTACTGACGATGCTGACAATGTTCACTTGTGCCTGCAAACAACTTCCCACGCGGTACGGGCCAGAGGTCTTCATCAATCTTATATTCAAATCTTATATTCAATCAATCTTATCAATCTTATATTTAAACACAGGACCCACAGACAGCGCGTGACTCTGCAGCAGATCTCTGGTACTGCATGAACCAGGGACTGTCAAACGGTGACTGAGAGGGTTTAGTTTTCTACTGGTGCCTGAGTGGTAGTCTATCCCCAGCAGAAACGTCAGCCCTCATCTAGGGACTTTGAGCACTGAGACTTTCTCATCTCCTTTTGTTTCGGGGCTGATTGGGTCCCTTGTTCAAGGTTGGCATCGCGTTCCCAGGTTGAACTTGTGTGACTTCGTCTTTGAGAAACCAAACCTGGTTCTGCCTTTGTCTGCTAGACAAAGCAGGACCTGATCCGCCAGGATCAGGTATCTCCCCGCCTGGGCGTCCTCACTCAGGTACTCTGATCAAATCACCTCTCGGCGTTCTCCTCCATCAGCTAAACGAATGGTGCCCCCTTAACCCGCTGTTTTGCAAACCACTGCAGCCTCCCGAGCTCTTCCCTGCCTGCCGGGGCTGTGCCGGCTCCGCACAGGCCGGTCCCGGCTCCTGCGCTCCAACAGCGGCACCAGGCCACACCGCTTAGCACAAGCCCCCCGCGCACACGCAGCAGTAACACGGGCTCCTTCTTCCACCTCTTCCCAAAATTTGATCGTTCTTCTCCAGCTGAGAGAGACAGAAATTGCCTTTTTTTCTCTTTTTTTCCTGTGGCCCCTCTTAGTGGTTTATTCCTGGTCTTCCAACTTTTGTGCCACCTGCAGTTCTGTTTCCAGTCAGCAAGTGATTCATGTGTCGTGCATAGCACTGACAAAGTAGCGAATTCCACTGAGTACTTTCACGTGATTCTTCCCCATTAAAACACATTATACCAAAATCTACAGTAGTCTGGTAATTCCCCTTTTGACATCCTTTCTGTCCAATTAATTCAACAGATGACTCGACTACTGTATTTTAGCACCAACTGCAAACAGCAGCAGCAGAATCAATCCCCCCGCCGTGTCTAAACCCACCTGTGGTTTCTTTAGGGCAGCTTTCCTTCACTCTCAAACATTTTTTTTTTCATTTTAATTGAAAACTTAGTTCACTTAAATTGAATCTCTAAGTATGCCTGAGTGGTGGGATCGGCAGGTTCTTACTATGCTTGTGAACCATCCTCATAGAGGTACTTACTACCCAGCAAGATCTTTGGAGTGGTTCAGGGCAGCTTTCAAGTGCATTTTAAAATTTATTTTCTATAACTCCTGCAGTTACAGCCAGAAACTAATCTTAGCTGCAAAAGATCAGTCCTATGGCTCTGCTTTCACTATTATGTTTGTAAAATAATGCAAAAGGAAAACAAAAGGAAAAGCTTTTTTTCCCCTATACCTGCAATTTCAGAATTTTCAAATGATGAAGCCTCCCTTTGTTTCTGCCCAGCATCTCTGCAATATACCTGCATTTTCAGAATTTTCAAATGATGAAGCCTTTGTTTCTGCCCAGCATCTCTGCAATGAGGCCTGGATAACCAAAAGGGCCAGATTTGTCCATATAATTATCATATAGTAGGTTGAATAGGCATGTACAATGCAATGTACAGAAAATGAATAAACTGCAAATATGAGAGTATTTGGTGACCAGGCCATAACTGGAGGACAAAGGAAGGCAACGAGAAGCCATGAGCCAAGCAGCAGTCCTGAGTTTTTTGTGAAGCACAACCAGGTGCCTCTCAGTCCTGGAAGCGAGTGGGTAGTGAATGAGAAATCATTTGGTTATTTATTGCCCACGTTTTTCAAGCTTCCCACCTAAAGATGTGCAGTCAATATCCTCATTTCGTCTCCCTCCATTTACTGACAGCAAGAACAGCTTCCTCCTCTCCCCCTTTATGAGATATAAAGTCTCAATTGTTTCAGGGTTCCTAAACGTATTGCGAACCAAAGGCAAACATCACAGGCAGGAATACTTCCTGTGGTGCCTAGCTGCTGAAATGATAAAGAAATAATTTTCTTTGCCAGTATCCCTGCATGTAGGAACTTAGGAATAATATGTTTTGATCAACCAGCCTGCTATGTTGACATACTGAAACAAAAAGTGCTTCCACTCAGCCAAACCACATATCTTGGCAGTCTCCATCCCGAAAGACAACAAAGACATAGTCTGAAAACTTGGCAACCGTCCTGGCACGCTACACCTTGGGCTTAACAAGCCAGTCACGCTATGCTGGCTCTGAGATTTAACCAGAAGCCTGTAACGCGATGGGAAATTCTGGAGTTTGGGTCCTCCACACATTGTCCCTGCTGGCCTTGAGAAGCTGGAAGAGCGATGAGCAAAGTAATTCCCTGAGCCAGGGGACTGAAATAAATTCCCGTAATGCACTTCCAGTGAATGGAAGGTGTTAACTGGAAATAGTGCTTAGAATAACTCCCCTTCTCTTATCTGCCTACCATCTACAATAAGTTTTTCTAAGGCTGCAGTAAGTGTAGCATGAATGTACCTCTTGCAACCCTCTTTCTACACATTAGCTAACAAATCAAGCTGCTAGATTCAGCTGGGGATCCGAGGGGGAGGATGACAGAGGTCTCTGCCTTGAGAGGGAAGACACTCCACTAGCAGGTTTCTAGTAGGATACTATGTTGGAGAAGAGCAAAAGGAGAGAAAACGGGGATTCAGGCTTTAAGGGGGCTTGGGCAATTCCCAAACACTAGGAAGTTCTGACTACTATTTCTTCTGGATGGACGATGATACCTAATTTAAAAGCTCATTGTAATAACTGCATACAAAGCGAATTAGCCTGGTCACTTTGGGGGGTTTGCTCTATTAATTCTAACATGATGCTGAAGGCAAAAGAGCTATGTTAACCTTTCTCGAGCCCAAAACAAAATGCTTCTGGTAGATACCAAGATTTATTTCAATACTTCAAGGAACTGCAAGGGTGATCAGGGAACCTTCAGAATAGGAAATCTGTGCTAAAGGGTGCAGCTAGGAGACACATGGGCAAATACATCACATTGAGGAAAAGCTAACAGGGATTTTGTACATAGAAGTCATACCTCACAAATCTGTTAAGCATTATTGAATTCAACAAATCTGAACATGACAAACCTGACTAATACCGTCTGTCACTATTTCTGAAAGACATTTGAAGAAGGTCTGTCACAGAAGGTTCTTAAAGAAACTAAAATGATACGGAATAAGAGAGAGACACTACTCAGAAGGATAAAGGACATTAAAAGCTGAGAGACAAAAAGTGGAAATAATGTGTTTTTTGTAAAGATATGTTTTTTTCTCTCAGTCTCTTCTCCCACCCTCACAATCTACAAAACCTTTCTGCCCTCCCTTGGGATTGGGATCAGAGGCAGCCACAGGTTTTTTTTCTTCCTTATTTCCCTTTGAGAGACAAAGCGTTGTTCACATCTTGTGAAGCTGGCGTGTAGTTCGCACTGCAGTAACATATCTTCCCTTTGCTGAGTAATAATTTACTACTGCTCTTCCATTTCAGCTGTAACTAGCAGACGCATCGTCTGTCATTTCTTCTCGTAGCTGAAAAAGGCCTCAGCTGCCTCACTGCGTTTGCCTGGGCAAGATGGGGAGAAGCTGCGGAGACAGACGCTGGATGACAAGACACTGAAGTATTAAGTATGAGAAGACTGCGCTTGCTTAGTCTGGCAGGCCTGGGGAGGAGGATTAGTAATCTCACAGTGGATTGATCCAAGGTGGCTTGAGAGAGGATCGCGAGAACTCTCTCACAGGCGCTCAGGAAAGATAAGAAGAAATTATCTTCATTTGCAGCAAAGAAGATTTCAGTTAGATGCTGGAAGCTTGAAAAAACCCACAGGACAAGCGCTCGCAGCAAATCTCTGAACACAGAGCATGTCTCTCAGCACCGGGACCTGATACAGATCTCCTCTAAGGCCATCTTCCAAACGCCGGCTGAGAAGCCCCTGGTTTCTTTTTAAGCAGCGGATCATTCTTCCTGAAGGCATGTATGTACGTTCACCTCTCCTTACTCGCACTGAACCAACCGCATATGCAGCAGCAGGCTGGCCCATGCGTTACAGACTTCACAGATTTGCACAGGGCCAGTATTATATTTGCTGCTTTCAGCTCAGCCAAGTTACAAAACACAGACTTTATATGTTTACTGGTAATTTTTCTGTGATCCACCAGTAAATAAGGAAATGAGTATGTAAAATTACGATTTCAAAGTATCTGCTCCCTGTGCTGTGATATTGCCTAGAGGCTACAACCGAAAATTCACCAAATAAATGAGTACAGCTCGTGTGAATCACCGTTATGAGACGTTCAGTACTTTTGCCGTTTCAAATACCCCCATAAAATCACATCTTGGAT
Source organism: Tinamus guttatus (assembly GCF_000705375.1). The sequence continues at coordinate 274,672 of NW_010587884.1, forward strand.
GCCAAGAAAATGTCTCTTGGCTTTAAGAATATTTTTTAAATATTGGGGGGGAACAATTCAATCTGACAAGAAGTAATCCAGATATGTAAAATTCTCCTCAATATTTTGTGACAACTGCTAAGAAACCTATTGATACAGTGTGTGGCATCTGTAGAGCACAGCGTATGCTGCTTACAAATGGGAAGCAGATGTCTTCTAAGCAAAAGAATAAATTCTAATCTGAATCATTCATTACATGCTGAGTTTCTCTCTTGTCCACAAAAATATGCTTTATAGCTTTTCTTTTTTTTTTTTAACTACGCCATTCTTATTAATATCTACAGAATATTTTCTGTCAGATTTCAAGTGAGATTTTTTTTACCAAAGCAAATGTGAAGTTCTTGTTCAGTGAAAATATAACCTTAGGGTATAAACCTTCCGGAGACAGAACATTTACCTGCCCTCAGGATCACTACACAGGTTGTATAAGATGCATGTCAGAAACGACTACACAAAAGGGAACAGAAGCACTTGCTATCAAGAAAATATATGAATATTTGCACAAAAAAAGCAAGAGAAAAAGCATGTGAGCAGTAATTGTGATACCCAACACCGACTTCGCTTTTGTTCCCAGGCCAAGCTTCAGAGAACAAGCACAGAGGTAGTATCTGTTGTATCTTTGTCTGCCTTGGGTTAGGTCTTGGGACAATCAGCTCATTCACAGACAGGCCCGAAATGTTGGCTGCTGTTAGGAGGTGTCATCCAGAAAACACAGCACTGCCCTGACACGAGACATACGCTAACGGGAACAAGGAAAACAATACTCAGAGGATTAAACGAAAATATGTTAAAATGCTCAGACACAAAGCGACAGCACAGACAGACTAAAGGGATATTTAAACAAATGGAGGATATAAAACTAGGACATTAAAACAAATAAACAACAAAATATATATACATATTTTAATTTTAATTTCTCTTCTGATTGTCCTGTAGAGGGAATCTGTCGCCAGAGAGAGGTATTGATGATGTCGGCCGGCCATGAACATTAAAACAAACAAACAACAACAAAGATTTTTTTTAATTTTAATTTCTCTTGTGATTGTCCTGGAGAGGGAATCTGTCGCCAGAGGGAGGTATTGATGATGTCGGCCGGCCATGGTGCCTGACAGAGGAGAGCTCGGGGCAGCTGCCACCCCCTGCCACTTCCAGCTGCGCGACAAGGCAACGTAGCTGATGATATGTGCTGAGGTGGAACACATATGAAATT